>BSBK01009676.1:0-252775 GCA_027943335.1 Chamaecyparis obtusa
AACATATATAAAAAATATAAATTCCTTTTTTCTTATTCACTACTGGTATTTTTCCTAGTACCTTTTTTCTTTTTCCATGGAAATGTTAAGAAAAGTGTGATGGTCATTGAAAATGGTATTCTTGAAATGGGATAAGAAGAAAAAATATTTTTATCAATGTGATCTTTCTGACATAATTTCTCTTTTATGTATCTTTGCATATGCTATTAGCTAGAGACTCTTCCAAATGGCATATCTTATAAACCAATCCTCTGCATGAAACTTATTCAACAAGTTTCACTCTTTATAATTTTAGTTTTACATTTTTATTAGCCTAGTGATTCAAGTTGAAGGATTCTATGTTGGTCTAGTTTCAAAGGCTTTTGTGATAATTTTTACTTGATAAATCTTATGGAAATAAAAGAATTGTAAACATGAGTTCACTCTCCTCAGGAAGAGTACTAGAGCTATCAAGAGTTTTAATTTTTATGGTCCCTCTAATCGGAATATAAAAAAAATCCAGTGAAAAAGAGGTTTCTTGTTGAACAATTATGCATGATGTGTTAAGAATGAATGTTGAATATGTCCTATGGAGGAGTATTCTAGCAGTGTTAGAGAAGCAACATATTGCATTCATGACTCTGTTTGTCATTGATGTCAAACACATTAATTTTACTTAAGATTAGCATAAAAGCATATAGTGTTTGAATTAGGGCACATGGAGAAATTAAGATGAGGTTATGCAGTGTTGAGGACATATTCCTTAAGGTGTCCTAATATTATAGTTAAGAGCGTGTACCAAAATTCAATTATTTATACCAGTTGTGAGTAATCTAGTGGAAACTATATTCTGATAGTCTTCCTGACAAGTGGTTTGTAATAATCGATTATATCTGCTAATAGGGATAGAATCTAGACATGCAAAGTTATACAGAGGTTGAAGACATTTTGGAGGTGACTAGGATGAGACAACATAGTTAAAGGTCGCATGTGTGAATATTTAGTAAGTTTGTGAGTTGATAGTTTTTATGTGGTTATGAAAATATTATCTAATGTGTAACATTTTATATTTTGTAATTGGTTAAGCTTAATTGTCCGAATCAATTATGAAATATTGGGCACAATATAAAGGAATGAGTTTCTTCCTGGATCGATATGTGATATGATATATGGTATGTAAGATGTGAAGAGGAGATAATGTAAATTAGTGGTGTGAAGTTAGCAGATCTGGTATTGAGATTTGGAAAAGCATTTGGTGTGGTAGTGGCATAGACAGAGGAGATAATATAAGTTTATGATATCAGTAATTGTTGGTATTATTATGTTAGGATAATACAGAGATCAGTTGGATAGTGTGTTGTGTGCTCATGCCCTTGAAGTTGTTTGGACAGTGGGTCCTTCTACTTTCCTCAAACTCCTAACAGGTTTAGAATCTTTTAACAGGGATTCAAAGTCTCCTAACATAGACCAATATGTAATAAATCTATTTCATAAGGCTCCTAACAGAGTCCATCCTCTCACAAGGAATTTTCATATTAGTACATCTTTTGTGGGTACCATCCCCAATGGTGTTTACTCTCTAATCAAGAGTTTCCCTAGCTAACATTTCTCATGTCATTGTGTATGATTATCTTTGAATGGTTGTTGTTTATGTTGATTACATGTTTCACATCTAATAAGGTTATTAAACATTTTTTTTATCAAAAAATTGATTCGCCCCCCTCCCTCCCTCCTCTCAGTTATCTTGGTGGAATTTACTTTCTAATAATTGGTATAAGAGTGATAGGTCCTTGAAACAAAATTTTAACAAATTAAGGAGATCCATGGAAACTCATTTCAAAAAATAAAGTCCTAAGTTTGATGGAGTTAATTATGATAGCTAGAAAGAAATGATGAAGACAAATCTAGTATGTGTAGGACCAAGATATTGGTTGATTACAAAGAATGACAAGACTATCATTGAAGAAGAGAAAATTGAAGGTTGTACTGAGAAAGAAAGAGATCTATTTATGTGTAACATAGTTGCCAGAGAAGCACCTTTGTCAATCCTTCCTGATAATGAATATAGTCAGGTAAAACCTCTAAAGATATCTCATGGAATTTGGTTAGCTTTGAAATCTACTTTTGAAGGTGATAAATATGCAAAGAGAATCAGATTACAAAATTAGATATATTTATTTCAAGAAATAAAGATGATGAAAGATGAATCTGTTAGAAGTTATATTGGTAGAATATCAGATATTGTTGTATCAAGGATTGTGAAGGATAGAAGACTAAAGATAAAATCATATGGAAGATCTTTAAAAATATGACTCCAATTTTTAAGAAGACATTACAAATGATTGAAAAGTCATACCTTGTACAAAAAAATTCACCAGAGAAACTCTTATTGGAAGATTAGAAGCAATGAAGATAGGTTTGAGATAATCTGGAGATTTTCCCATAATTGAAACTGCATTCAGTGCACTTAGTGTTTTCCCTACTTTGTCAAGAAGCACAAGTGTCAGTGGAGACTATTCCACTAGTAGTAGATCTAAGACTAAAGAAGACATAAAGATTGAAGAAGGAATTGTCTTTCTTGTAAAAAGGCAATCAGAAGGTAAGAAAAATTTTAAATGTTGGACATGTCAATGATATGGTCATTTTTCATCTAAATGTCCTAAGAGAGTGAATAAATATAATAACAAATTTTAGCCTAGAAGACCTAAAGAATGTTACTATCCTAATGACAAATAATTTGAAGCTAGCATTGAGAAATTCCTAAGTGAAAGTCATAACGAAAGTGATGATATAGGGTTTGTTGCAATAAAATAAGAAGACTATGAAACTAAAATTAGAGAAGAGAAGACATTAGTATCTGAAGTTGAAAACAGTGGTTGCTCACATCATATGACTGGTGATATGAATTTTTTTTATGAAATTTAACAATTATGATGGAGGAATTGTTAGAGTTGGAAACAACGCACCTTGCAAAATAAAAGGAATAGGATCTATTGCTCTTGATGGAAAGACTAGCACTGATGATGTTTACTTTGTGGATGGATTGAAACATAATATTTTAAGTGTTGGATAGTTAGTTGACAAGGTATATCAAGTTTGGTTTACTGAGAAGACTTGTGTGATCAAGGATAAGAATGGTAAGATGATTGGAACATGAACATGACTCTGAGGTAATTTATTTCAGTTGAATCCTACTGAGATGGCATGTTTGATTACTAAAATTGATGAAAGTTTTTAATGACACAAAAGGTTTTGTCACATGAACTTTGATAACATTGTGAAAGTAAGTACCACATTTGCAGTAACATATTTGCCTAAAATTATGAAACCTACTAACATGGTATGCAAAGAATGTTCTATGGAGAAGAAAAAAAGAAGTTTTTTTTCGGGTAAGAAGTTCACCACAATAGAAAAATTAGAAATTATTCATACAGATCTGATTAGTCCCATAAGGACTAGAGGATTCTATAGTGAAAGGTATTTTATGGCTCTTTTTGATGTTTTTACTAGAATGATGTAGGTAGTGTTTCTTAAAGAACAAATTTGAGAATGAATTAGGAATGAAGATTAAATGTTTAAGATATGATAGAGGTGGAAAATTTACAACAAAAGAATTTAACACTTTCTGTGAAGTGAATGTCATTAAAAGATAGATTTCACCCCCTAGAACACCTTAGCAGAATGATATTACTGAAAGAAGAAACATATTAGTAACTGAGGTAGCAAGAGCTATATTGTTTGATAATGATATAGCAAAGACATCTAGGAGAGAACTAGTGAATAAAATAGTATATACAATTAATAGAGTACATACAGACAAGACTCCTTATGAATTATGGTTTGGACATGCACCGTCAATAAAATATTTTAGAATCTTTGGAAGTAAGTGTTATATTGATGCAATCAAGGATGGTGGATCCAACGAAGGACAGTCCAAAACTTGCAGCCAACATAATTACATAGCGGAATACTAAAAAATGCAACACAAAGTAATTGTTTAACACTGATTTTCATTAACATGCCTGGTTGTAAGGCCTTTCGGGTTAGGGCCAATTACAATCAGAAAAACAATTTTGCAAGAACAAAAATAGATCCAATACAATCTCAGCTAGTTCAGCTTTGAAGATAATTAGAAGCTGATGGAAACCCTAAGGTAGATTGAAATTTGAGCTTGCAAGCCTCCAAGCAATCTCCTTGCTCCCAAGTATTAAAACCCCTAGCTCTACTACAAACAACTATCAGATATCAATCTAATCTGCAAGATCATCAATAAATTTTCAACTTCACCAACTTTAGCTTCAGAACCTCAGATCTGATTCACTAAGTCTTCAAGTCATCAAGATCTATGACCTCCAATCCTCTCCCCAAACATCTACCCAAACATCCTATAAATACTAGTCATCAGCAACAAGTCAGCTAGATGAAACCCTTAACTCCCCCCCAAAAAAAATTAAATGCCATACAAGTCAGCTTACAAATGTATACAAACATTTAATTCAGCATGTCGGCCCATAACAATGGCTACCAACAATAAATTCACCAAGTCAGCTCAACAAATCACATAGAACTCTAGTTGGTAAGCCAAAACTACCAAGAGATAGTGAATTAAACGAGCAAGCCAGGCATCACCGAGCACCAGTGTTAACCGAGCACCACAGGTATGACCAAGTAACACTTTCACCAAGTGCCAGAGACTATCGAGTTCCTTTAGGGATCGAGCTTCCTTCAATGACCAAGACCATCGGTCAAGGATGCAACTGAGTAACACTGGGAAAAATACAAACATCCCATGTAGTTTCACTAAGGACAAGAATGCCCTTGCATCAAACACCCTAGCTTCCAAAAGATGTTCATATGTGAGAAGATCATCTTTTAGGATTCAGCACATAAATCCCAAACTAGTTCTTCACATATAAGTCCTCCACCTTTTTTTCTTGCAAATTCTTCCACTTCAGTTTCCTATGTGTCTTCAAGTCTATTCTTGACAATGTACACATCAGTTCTCCATACTAATCATTCATTTTCTCTGGATCCACAATCTCAACTCAACTACCAATACTCAGGCTCCTCCCACTAAGCATTGTATCCATCAAAGGCATCAATGAAAACTTCATGTCATCCTTCTCAATAGTAAACACATTCCAGACACAGTCATAAATAGCTCTATAATCATATTGCCAAGGTCTACCAAGCAATATATCACAACTATTCATCTTCACAATGTCACATAACACAAGTTCCTTGTACTGGACAATCTAAACATCAATGAAGCATTGTTCTCTAACTTCCAAAGCATGAACATCTTGTAACCAACCAATTCTATAAGGACAAGGATGCTTCATTCTATTCAAACCAAGTTTCTGAACCAAGTCTTGAGCAACAAGGTTATCATTACTACCACTATCAACAATAACATCATAGAGTTTAACTTTAGTCTTGCATCAGGTCCTAAACAAGTTACTCCTCTGACAAGGTTCATCCTTTGTAGCGAGAAATCTTAACCAAAGCAGCAAGTTCTCCGATTCAGGTTCATTCTGAATGTTCTCATTCATCACTATAGTTTTTTGGTCAACCTTCTTCTATGTACACTCAAAATAATAGTGTCCTTCCTCTCCATAATTATAGTAATTACCCTTAAAGATAACTTTACCTATCTTCTTCTTTGGTTCCATAGGTTTCTGTTCATCTTCTACATCAGTCAGTTTATCCTTCACCGAGTGATCAATCTTCTCCTTACCTTGGGAGTTACTAGGTTGTTTCCTCCTCAACTTATCTTCTGCCTTCAGAGCATACTGATAAGCATCTTCAATAGAATCAATCTTTAGCATACCAAGCTCATCATGAATATTGAATCTTAGACCATTCACATACCGAGCTACCCTTTCTTTACCAAGCTCTCGATGTCCAAACTGAATAGTAAGTTTGTAGAACTCATTGGTATAATCTTCAATAGACAAATCCTTCTGTTTTAGATTCTGCAACTTCTTAAACAAGTCAAGCTCATAGTTAGTCAGTATGAACTTATCTTTCAACTTAGCCACCATCAACCTCCACTGATTGATCTTTGTTTTACCTTCATCTTCTCGGTCTCTTTGTAGTTCTTTCCACCAAAGAGTAGCATGTCCTTTCAACTTTTTTTGTTGTAATCTCACCCGAAGAGGATCTTCAATTTCTTCTAGCTCAAAGAAACCTTCAAGTTCACCAATCAAATCAATCAAATTGTCAGGATTCAAAGTACCATAGAAAGTAGAAACTTCCATTCAGTAATTACTAAACTGAGTAGCAGATCTAGCCAACCGAGTAGCTATCTCTTCACGAGATCTATTCCTTCGGTCATCACTAATAGATCCAATAGTTTCAAATTCTTTAGTAGCTTCTTCATAGCCATCCTCAATACCAACATTCTGAGGTATACTAGTAACAGCTCTCATGATCTTGGCGACCATGTCATTCCTCATCAATTCCATCTCATATTTGAAATCAGATTTCACTTTCTCTATGATCTAGGATTCAACAGTATCACAAAGATCACAAATAAATCTAGGGTCCAATCTTCTCGAAGGAATCCTTAAAGATAAGAGAAACCCTTTGCAACAAACCCTCACCGACCACCTTGTGACAACCTTCAAGTTGTGTACAAGTCAAATCTCAACCTGCAATCTTGCAAACAACTAGGGCACAATTTCACAAGTTTAGTGCTTCAGATCTACAATCTAGATTGTGCATAATCTTTGCTTCAACATGATCAACTTTAGAAGATCATCCTTGCTAGGGTAACCTTCAAGATCAACTATCAACTCCAACAGGAACAAAACTTCACTCTGATACCACCTGATGCAGTCAAGGATGGGGGATCTAATGAAGGATAGTCAAAACCTTGCAGCCAACAGAATTACACAATGGAATACTCAACAATGAAACACAAAGTAATTATTTAACACTAATTTTCATTAACATGCCTAGCTATAAGGCCTTCTGGGTTAGGGCCAATTATAATTAGAAAAATAATTCTACAAGATCCACAACATATCCAATACAATCTTAGCTAGTTCAGCTCTGAAGACAATCAGAAGCTGATGGAAACCCTAAGGTAGATCTAAACTTGAGCTTGCAAGCCTCTAAGAAATCTCCTTGCTACCAAGTATGTAAACCCCTAGCCCTACTACAAAAAACTATTAGATATCAATATGATATGCAAGATCATCGAGAACTTTTCCTCAACTTCACCAACTTCAGCTTTAGAACCACATATCTAATTTGTGAAGTCTTCAAGTCATCTAGATCTATGACCTCCAATCCTCTCCCCAAAAATCTACCCAAAAATCCTATAAATACTATTCATTAGCCACAATTCCATTGGATGAAACCCTTAACCCCCCAAAACAAATAATTAAATGTCATACAAGTCAGCTTACAAATGTATACAAACATTTAATTCAACATGTCAGCCCATAACAATGGCTACCAACAATAAATTCACCAAGTCAGCTCAACAAATCACATAGAACTCCTGTTGGTAAGCCAGAACTACCGAGAGATAATGAATTAACCGAGCAAGCTAGGCATCGCCGAACACCAGTGTCGACCGAGCACCAAAGGCATGACCAAGTAACACTTTCACCAAGCACCAGAGACTACCGAGTTCCTTCAGTGACCGAGCTTCCTTCAATGATCGAGACCATCAGTCAAGGCTGCAATTGAGTAACAACGGCCAAAATACAAACATCCCATGCAGTTTCACAGAGGACAAGAATGCCCCTGCCTTAACCTTGAATGCCTTAGCATCATATATTGAGAGAGATGATGCCATTTATAATTTTGATCTGAGAAGTAATGAAGATACATTTCTTAGTTATTCATTAAAAATAAAAATGTATAGGTGTTATAACAAGAGAAATATGACTATTATTGAAAGCACAAATGTTAAAGTAGATGAGAAGTTTAGAATTTAGGAAAGAATACTTGGTTATGGTTTAGATGAAGAAGGTTGTCCTAAATTTGATCAAGAAAATGTTGAATTGTTTTATGAAACTGACAATGATTTGTAGATTGAGATTCATATTGAGGAACCTAGAGAAGAATTGAGACCAAAACCTAAAATTAAAGCAAGAATTGAGACAGTAAC
This sequence comes from Chamaecyparis obtusa, assembly GCA_027943335.1. Classification (NCBI taxonomy): domain Eukaryota; kingdom Viridiplantae; phylum Streptophyta; class Pinopsida; order Cupressales; family Cupressaceae; genus Chamaecyparis; species Chamaecyparis obtusa. Next base: position 8,105 of record BSBK01009676.1, read on the forward strand.
ACCTAATAAGAATTTGATAAGGAATCATCCTATTGACCAGATTATTGGAAGCAAAGAAAAGGGAGTTATGAGAAAAAATAAGGTAAAAGAAGACCTATGTTTGATTTCTCGCAATGAACCTAAGACTACTGATGAAGCTTATAAATAGAAAAATTGGATTCAAGCAATGAAGGAAGAATTAGATCAGATTGAAAAGAATAATAGTTGGGAATTGGTCCCTAGAACCAAGGACAAAAATGTATAGGAACTAAATGGGTTTTCAAAAAAAAAAGATGAATGAAGAAGGTGAAGTTATAAGAAACAAACAAAGATTGATATTTAAAGGATACTCACAAGAAGAAGGAATTTATTTTAAAGAAATGTTTGCACCCATTGTAAGAATTGAGGCAATAAGAATGTTTTTAGCCTATGCAGCTTATAAGAAATTCAAAGTATATTAGATGGATGTGAAGTGAGCATTTCTCATTGCATAATTGGAAGAAGAAGTCTACAATGAGCAGCCTAAAGGTTTTTATTTGACTCAAGAAGGAGACATGGTATGTAAATTGAACAAAGCTTTTTATGGACTAAAATAAGCATATAGAATGTGGTATGCAAGATTGGACAAATATTTGGTATAATTGAGATTTAATAAAGGCACAACATATAGTAATTTGTATCTAAAAGAAATTGAGAATAGTTTGTTGATTGTAGTTATTTTTGTGAATGATATAATAATTGGTGGTGAAGATGAAGCAAGTAGTAAATTTGTTGATGAAATGAAGACAAAATTTGAGATGACCATGATTGGAGTAATGGCATTCTTTCTAGGATTACATATTGTGCAAAATAATGATGGCATTTTGTTATCTTAGACTAAGTATCTAAAAGACTTATTCTAGAGATTTGGTTTGGAAAATTGTATGCTTGTTGGTACACCTATGGTAAGTGGACATAAGCTATCTAGTACAGATGAGACCCCTGGAATTGAACAAAGAAAGTACCAATCTATGATTGGAGGTTTGTAATATTTAACTCATACTAGACCAGATATATCACATGTTGTTGGGATTGTTGGAAGATTTCAAGATGATCCTAAATGATCACATTATGTAGTAGTAAAATGAATATTTCAGTATTTTAAAGACACAACTGACTATGGGTTGTGGTATGATAAATCAAATGATTTTACCCTATGTGCATATAGAGATGTGTATTGGGGAGGTAGTGGGGATGACAAAAAGAGTACAAGTGGTGGGGCATTTTTTCTTGGAGGAAGATTGGTTTTGTGGATAAGAAAGAAAAAGAATTGTATCTCGTAGAGCATAGTAACAACAAAATATGTAGCAACATCAAATAATTGTAACCAGATAATATAGATGAAACAAATGTTGAAGGATATTGGAATCAAATTTAGTGAGCATGTTATCATACACTATGATAACACCAGTACAATAACTATGTCTAAGAATCTTGTATTACATTCTAAAACAAAACAAATAGAGATCGAATATCATGTTGTAAGAGAGAAAGTTTGAGAAAAAGATGTGAGACTTGAGTATATCTGTAAAAAGAAGAAGATTGTTGATATATTTACAAAACCCTTACCTAAAGATATATTTGAGTATTTGAGAGGTATGCTTGGGTTTATGCCCCAACCTACTCTTGAGTAGTGATGCAGAGATTTGCATCATTCTAGTGGTATAAGAGCACTCTTTTTATGGACTATATGTTTATGCTTCCTCTATGGGGGATTATCTTAATTTTTGAGCTGAGTCTTGAAGGGCTCTTTTTATAAAATGGTATCTTCAAACATTTTATTTGGACATTCGAGCTTGTATTAGATTGAATTAATGATGTTTACATTTTCATTGATTTTAATGGGGGAGAGGGATACGTGAAAAACATTTGATGATTGATGAAGAGGATTTGAAAAAGTAAAGTATTGAGGAGAAGGATACATCTGATGATTGATTTGATGATTGATGAAAAGGATTTAAAAAGATAATACAAAACAACAAAGTTGCACTTTTTTATTCATGTAACTTGGATGTTTTTCATCTATGTTGCCATTAATGCCAATGGGGGAGATTGTTAAGGATTAATGTTGAATATGTCCTATAGGGGAGTATTCCAGTAGTGTTAGAGTAGGAACATGTTGCATTCATGAGTGTGTTTTTCACTGATGTCAACACATTGCTTTTATTGAAGATTAGCACAAAAGTAGACATTGCTTGAATTAGAATACATGGAGAAATTAAGATGAGGTTATGTGGTGTTGAGTACATGTTACTTATGGTGTCCTAATATTATGGTGAAGAGAACATATATAAATTCAATTATTTATGTCACTTATGAGTAATCTAGTGGAAACTATATTCTATAAGTGTTCCTGTGAAGTGGCTTGTAATAATCAGATTATATCTACTAACATGGATAGAATCTGGACATGCGATGTTATACAGAGGGTTAAGACATTGTGGAGGTGACTTGGATGAGACAACATAGTCAAAGGTCGCATGTGTGAATATTTATTAAGTTTGTAAGTCGATAGTTTTTATGTGGTTATGAAAATATTATGTAATGTGTAATGTCTTATATTTTGTAATTTGTTAAGCTTAATTGGCCAACTCAATTATGAAATATTGTGGACGATATAAAGGAAGAATTATTTTCCTTGATTGATATGTGATATGATATATGGTATGTAATATGTGAAGAGGAGATAATGTGAATTAGTGATGCGAAGTGAACAAATTTGGTACTGAGATCTAGTAAAGCATTTCGTGGGGTAGTGAAACAAATAAAGGAGTGAAGATAAGTTGAGATCAGTAATTATTGGTATTAATTTTTTTTGATAATAAAGAGATCATTTGGATAGTGTGCTTAGTGATCTTGTCCCTGAAGCTATTTGGATAGTGGCTCCTTCTTCCTTCATCAAAATCCTAACAAAGTTAGAATATTTTAAGAGGGATTCAAAGTCTCCTAAAAGGGACTAATATGTACTGAATGTATTACAAAAGGCTCCTAACAAATTCCATCCTCTCACAAGGAATTTTCATATTAGTACATCTTTTGTGGGCACCATCCCCACCGGGGTTTACTCTCTGATCAAGAGGCTCCCTAGTTAACATATCTTGTGTCATTGTGTATGACTATGTTTCTATGGTTGTTTATGTTGATTACATGTTTCAGATCTAATAAGGTTATTAAAAGTTGATTTTATCACATAATTGATTCAACCCCAACAGTCCCCCGCTCATTTATCTTGGTGGACTTTACTTTCTAACACGATGTTTGTTATCTTCATTTTTTCCAAGAATATTTCCTTGTCATTTTCTATTACACTGAACATGTAGTCTATTATTATATTTAGAATTCAATTGAATTTCAGTTTAATGGATGTAATAAATTTCTATGGATTTTGTAGGAATATTTAACTTTAGGGTTTGTAAAGTTACTTAGTATAATGATAGGGACTTTTTACAAATAAATATGAAAAGATTTGAGGAAAAGAGGTCTCCTTTAGAATAATTTGTAATATTTCTTATATTCATTTATCTGCAAAGAGAATTTACAATATTTTTTAAAGATTTTAAAGTGAATTTCACTACACTAGATGTAGGAAAGAATTGTCAAGTTTGCACCTAGAATGAATTTTAGGGTTTTTAAAGATGTGATTCTCACAAGACCAAGTGGCCACTTATGGGATGTAAAATTATGTTGTACATGTGTTTCTCCATCTTTTAGATGGAAAGGATTAGTTACTAACAATCATATAAAATAAAAATACATACTAATTTTTACGTATGCGAAGGATAAATATTTGTTTTTGTAAGTATTCTGTGCAATTTAGTGGTAACATAAATAGAATGATACTATATTTTATCCTAAAGAAGAAATCCCCTAGGAAATATTTTGTCAAAAGAGTTGCAAGATCAAGGAATATTGACTCAACAAATTCTTTCACTTCAATGTCTAGTGCAGGTCTAGATGTTGGAAATTTAGGTTAAAAAGTTCAGTGGTCTATTCCTCAATATCAAAAAAAACCTCCTTATATGTAGGGTGTGCTCTTTTTATTTTTTCTTATTGTATCCAAGATTCTCTCCCATTTTGAATCACATCCTTAGTATATTTTTACATTAAATAATAAATGGAAAGTTAGATTGTCTCTAACTCCTTATTTATCTCAACACTTCAAAAATATGTTTACAAAGGTTGTAGAGAATGGCCTTACACACATACAAAGGTTTGTAGGTAGCTATTGTTTCTATAGAATCTTTGAAATTTTATGAATTTTCTTCAAGAAATTTTGTTAAGAAAGCCACAAGCCTTGCAACTACTTTTTAACCTCATGTTCTTGATATATGGAATAATTTATGATCCTAATCGCACCTTTATTCTTTCATAAGTTTCAAAAAATTGGTCACATTAGTTAAAAATTTCCTATAGACTTTCAATCATCAAATTCATATTATAAAGAGAATCAAAATGATGACAACCATAATTAATTATACTAGTTGAAACTGTTTCATTGGCAAAATTTTTGATTGTAGGAAAAAATAGGTTTTAAAGAGGACCCGAAACCCCGTACAAGTAGAGAATAAAAGTTTTAACACTAAGCATACTAAAGAGAAATAGGACTCAGACCCAGTAGAATTAACCTCAAAAATAAGCACCAACAAAAGAACGACTACCAGGAGAACCAAAAAAGAACCAACACCAGGAACCTAGGGCACTAAGTAAACTCTTTACGAGTTTCATCTACTTCCTTCTTCACCGTAGAGATATTTTTTATGGCAACATTGAAGTCCAAAAGCTCTTGGATTCTTTCTTGGATCTTTCTTATTTTCGTAGACTGGGTATGTTTACTCAGGCCCTCCTCTTCCATATCCTCATTATCCAACTCAGGTTTCTTGCTAGGGGAGCCGGCGTCTAGCTCCGCTTTGATGGTCAAAAAATAGTCCATGGCAGAACCCATGAATAGATAATTATCCTACATATGTTTCTTCATGGCATTCTCTAGCATATCCATTCTAACTTGCATTTCCTGCACCTTATTTTCCCTATCATTTTTCATGTTTCCATTCAAAGAATTTCATCCGGACTCAAACCTTTCCTGTAGGGAATCAACCTTAGCAGAAATAGAATGACATTTTAAATTCAAATTTTTTATTTCCCTAATGCCCATTTCAATAAATGAAATGAATACATAGAAGTTTCCTTTGCAGTCTGGAGAACTCCAAAGGGAGGGTCAATTTTTTCATCCATATCTTCTTTGAGTAGATGAACATTTCATTCCTGCATATCAACAGTTTTGGCAAAGGGAATGTTCTGAAAATAGGCAAGGACATTAACTTTCTCCACTCTAGGGGAACTCATCTCTGCATCAGGGGAAATCTTCTCCATGTCAGGGGCATCCTTCTGAATATCTGAATAGACCTCAATGATAACCTCCAACTTAGGGGAGATGGGCACATCATGTTCTTTGGAACTATCATACTCCACCAAGATGGGGACCTATTGACCACCAACATCCTCCTCTTTCTTGTCATCATCATTGTTATTCTTGATCGAAGAGGTAATCCTAGCCTCCATAGTACCAAAAACCTCCTCCTACATGTTCTCATAATCCCTTGAAGCCATATTTGACACTGAAGTTGAGGCATCACTACCTTCCTTGGTCGAATCAACCGTGTCCTCAAAACTATCCACACTCTCAGTATCCATACCCACATCCTTTTCCTTTCTTAAGTTTTTCTGAAAATGATTCTCCTCTTTAACAACCATCTCCCTAATACATTTCTTAGGTGAGCCAGAGGTTTTGGTTGAAGAAATGATAGGGCTAGAGATGGCAATATGCTTAATGTGTTCTACAATGAGGAGAATAAACCCTTCATGCAAAATGGGTTTCTTCTCTTTCTTTCTACGCTGAGAAATACTAAGGCAGAGGGACTAAAGGATATAGTAAGGCAATGACACCCTAATATTATGATGGAAATGATAGAGCAACACAAAATGGTAGGAATGGGCGTGTTTAAACCTACCATCTAGGGTAACATATTCCATGATTGCCATCATAACCATTTCCCAGATTTCATTGAATGCAACAACATCATAGCAACCATTGGAATCTTTCACCAAACTTTTCCCTTCAACCTTTCTTTTGGGGAAGTCCTAGATGGCCTTATGCAAAATTTTCTTATCTCTGTAAAATTTGATGTCCTTGAGGCTAATCACGGACACCTCAATAATGAGTTCCTTAGTTATATTCATAGTGAGACCAGCTATAGTAACTGCCCCATCTTTCCAGGACTCATCAAACATTTTCGTAGCACTGTCTTTAGTCCCATGCAACCATTCCATATAGGTAGTAAGACCCCCCTTTGTGATAATTTCCCAAACCTTCATCATTTTCTTCCATTTCACACAATCCTTCCGTTCCCTTTGATTTAGCCTACCACCCATGATCTCGAAGATAACAATGATAATAGCATAAGCAGAGAAAACCCAAATGTTGAAAGAATAGGAAACTTTGAAATAAAGAGAGATTAACTCATGTCTGCAATTAGTAATCTTAGGAAAGTTACCACTTTCTGTAATCGTAGTACCCTATTTCTCTAAAATGTGTCTAATCATCATAAATTCTTGAGATATACCCAATCTACCCTTTTTCTTTGAGACCCATCAAAAGCCATCTTGGCTTTCATATCAACAATGAGATTGCAACATCCACGCCAAACCATGATGTCCTTAGCTTTAATCACAAATTTGGCCATCTCATCAGCAATACAATTCATTTCTCGATAAGCATGAGAAATAATGACTTGCTTAAAAGACTTAATAATTACTCGGGCTTCCTTGATTATCACCTTAATGGACCATGATGGTTTTTTCATTTCATTAATGCACCTTAATTATTCATTGAATCTCCTTCAATCCATACATTCTAAGCCATATCTTTCTTAATAATTTTAAGGGTTTGAAGAAGGGCCATGGATTCCGCCATGTGGTTTCTTTTTACCCCAATGGGAATCACCATGGCTATAAGGCAATTAGCCATGTCATTGTGAATGAGTCCACCGCAACACGTCGGGCCTGGGTTGCCCTTCTCAACACCATTGAAGTTTATTTTAATCCATCCCAGTGGAGGAGAGCGCTAGATTACATTCTCCCTTTGAGTTGAGATTTTATTTATGGGCCCATCACTAAAAACATTAGCATTGAAATCCAGTATCCTACATGTCAACGATCTGTAGTTTTCCTTGAGACTTCTCTTAATCTTCTCAACAATCACCATAGGCGGGAGTTCATTATTCTTGAAGACTCTGTCATTGCATTCTCTCCATAACCTCCATATCATGTTGGGAGCAATAAGATTCCAAACCTTCTGATCCATGGGGACCTTCACTTTTCTCCACTATATATAGAAATTCTCCATATTGTTGGGAAAAAACTAGTTAACCTACCAGCATTGTAACAAAAGACACAAGACTTCCCAAGAAAAGAATCAATCAATGGCGAGATGGAAGACCAAATCCTCAACTTTTTTTACAAAGGAAACATCTATTACTTAAAATCATACCACATTTATGGAGGTTGTCTATAGTAAGAATTTTATTTTACAAAACCAGTGAGAAAAAAAATTTAATTTTTGGAATTAAATGTTTGTCCCACACCTGAGCCTAAAAGGGGAGAGGATTTGGTTGCTTTAGCAAGAGCTCAGAAAAAGAGGCCACAATGAAGACACTAGAAGGAAGAATACCCAAAATAGCTCATCTTCTCTAGATGATTTAACCTTCCAGATCATCAAATCCAACATCAAAGGCTTAAGAACTTCATTCACTGAGGAGAGGTCAATCTATGAACCATTTCTCCAGTATTCCCTGACCCTAGACCCAAATCTTTGACTGCAGAGGTTAATGAAATATTGAAAAGGAGAGACAAAGCTAAGAGGATAATCTTTGAGCGAACAATCATCCCAAAACCTGATTCTTTTGCCATTGCAAAGATACCACTTAGCCCCTTTAAAGGCCGCCTCCTTAGCATTCTAGATACTATTCCAAATGGAAGAGCCTTGTACTTTCATATCTATTTTCCAAAATTTACAGATGTGGGAAAAATAGAAGAGATAAATTTTATGGATAATTTCATTCCATTCTCTCTTTTCCCCAAAAATCCTCCAAGTCTATTTGGCCAGAAGTGCCACATTGGTAACTCTTAGAGGGTGAATGCCTAGCTCCCCCCCCACCACTTTTTAGGAGTACAAACCTTGTCCCATGCCACCAAAGCCAGTCTCTTTTTGTCTTCCCCTCCCAACTACAAAACATTTCTCTAAATTTTTCAATAATATGTGCATGTTTATCAAGAATTTTAAATAGACTAAGAGCATAAATGGGGAGGCTCTATAGAGAGGTCTTCAAGAGCTGAAGTTTATTGGCTTGACTTAGTAATGCTCCTTTCCAACCAACCAACTTTCTGTTAAATCTGTTGACAATACTAGCCTAGAAGGAATCAGGAGGTTTAAGACCAAGAGTAAGGCCAAGATAGGTAGTAGGAAAGGTATCAGTTTTGCACCCTATAATTCTAGCAATTCTATATTGCCTATCCTCAGGAGAATTCATAAAAAATAAAGAGCTCTTATCCTAGTTAATGGATTGAATAGAACCTAAGGAATAAGTGGTAAGAACTTGTTTAATAGGCTTATCTTCCTAGATAGAGGAAAATCCCATGATCAAAGTGTCGTACACAAATTGTTCATGAAAACAAGGTCTAGAGGCCGAAGATGGGGAGAGACCTTTGAACGAATTAGTGAAGACTAAATGTAGAAAATAATGCCCCAGACATTCAACCATGATATAAAACAAGATAGGAGATAGAGGATCTCCTTGCCAAAGCCCCCTAGAAGGTTTCAAAAATCTAGAGGGGGGCCCATTAACCATAATAGCAGTAGTAGGAGTACTAATGAGCTGGTAAATCAGTTTGAGGAAATTTTCACTGAAACCAAAATATCTCAACACCTTGATCAACAATTCCTAGTCCACCCAATCATAAGCCTTAGAAAGACCCAATTTAAAAAGAAAGCCAGGGTTAAGAGAAACCTGAGTGGAGTGAATAACCTCATGACCCTTCATAATCGAATCAAGGATCTTCCTGCCAAGAGAAAATCCTCTTTACTAAGGAGAGATGATCTGAGGAAGAATAGCTAGTGAATGAGAGGTTATAACTTTAGATAAAATTTTGTACAAAGACTTACATAGGCTAATTGTTCTAAAGGAATCCACTAAATCAGCACAAGGCTTCCTAGGAAGCAGACCAATAAAGGTAGCATTAATCTCTTTTAACAAAGATCTAGCTCCAAAGAATTCTTTAACAACATTGCAGATGTCCACACCTGATGCAGGAGCATCCTGGGTGTAAGAGCAATCTTACATCACCCAAAAAAATTTTGTTTTTATATTCAATAAGGGCTATTTTGTGCAGAGCTGCTATTTATGGAAAGTTACTATTTTTGGTAATTTTTGTATGTGCTCAAAATGATCTGATTTCTTTCTTGGAGGTTCATTTTGGTCATATAAGTCTGCCAGTAAAGTTTTATTGCCAGATCAAGTGTATATTAGAAGATATTGAAGATTTTCGGTATTGGCAGCAGGGTACAGAAACTTTGAACTCAGTTTTGAAGGCTTTAGAGGCCCCGGATGAGGTCAAAAATTTGGGTGATGAGCGCTTGCGCCGGTCAAGCCTGTAGAGCACTTCGTGGTGTTTCCGAAATGGGGTTATAATAGCCGAGCGCGTCAACGGGTGATGACTTATGGTCTTCAGAAGTTGGGCCATCTGAAATGGCAGAAAATAATTTTCTTCAAAATTTCTGTTCGGGTTTCAAAGGTTATCTTGAGCCAACTATGATGTAGTAAAATGTAAAATAAAATAATTCTAAGTTGGTCGGCCTTATTGGCTAAAATTCTGGAACCTTCCTAGGCGGTGGAAAATTGCCTATATAAGGAAGGCTGTATTATTGTCTTAGGCAGTTCAGAATAGTTCTGGGTAGTAGATCTGGGTAATAGTTCGAGGCTTTGTCCTACAGAATATTGTAAGGGAATGCCCATGTGGCTTTGCATATTGTAATTCTGAAAGTTTGTAATTCCACATTTGTGGAGATAATAAGAAGCAAATTTTTTGTTCTTGCATATTGTTGTTGTTTCTCTATTTCTGTTATGTGTTTGTGGTATTAAGGGGAGCACCCTTCATCAATTTATATCAGAGCAGGATTTTTTGAGTGTGTAAACAGATCGCCGACTGTGAGGTAGTTTGCACCAAGACCGTGGTTAGGGTTTCAACGCGCATCGTGAAAATGCCTCCACAAAGAGAACGTGGCAGAAGAGCTGGTGCTATGACACCTGAGGTTAGAGAGCTGCAGAGACAAGTGCGAGCATTGCAAGAAGAGATTCACAGAGGAATGAATCTTAATTTCAGAGATGAAAGTGAGGATGAAGCTGAAGAAGAATATCAAGAAGGAGAAGTTGAAATTGTGAACCAAGAGGAAGAAAGACTTTTTCGGGTGATTTCTAAGATTGGGAAAAGACCTAAGATTGAGGTTCCTACATTTTCTGGAAATCTTAACCCAGAAGAATTGATCGACTGGATCAATGAATGCGAAGAATATTTTGAGTATGAAGATGTTGAGGATCCTGATAGGGTCAAATTTGCGAAGGCCAGACTGAAAGGTCATGCGAAGATATGGTTGCAAGAGATTCAGTTGGAGTGAAATAGAAGGGGAAAGGAGAAAATCACGAGATGGGATCGGATGGTGGATAAATTGAAGTGACAGTTCATTCCTGTTGATTATGAGCTTGACCTACTGAAAAAAATGCAGAGTTTGAAGCAAGCAGGAAGATCTGTTCAGGAGTATACAGAGGAGTTCTATCGACTTCTCATCAGAACAAGCCATGCAGAAGCTGATAAAGAGAAAGTTGCCTGATACCTTAATGGGTTAAGGCCAAGCATTCAGGAGGAGCTGAATTTGGTTCGAATGAATAGTATTGAAGAGGCATACCAGTTTTCCCTAAAAGTAGAGGAAAAGCTAAACACGAAGTTCGAGAGTAGACAAAATGGAAGAGGTCGCGGTGGACGATCTGGTGGACGGTCATATGGTGGCCAAAATGAAGATCTGAAAAAGAAGGATGAGGCCAGTAGCAGTCAAAATCAGTGAGAAAATAATTCCAATCGCTTCCAGGATCAGAATAATAGAGACCAGAGAGGAAGAGGAAGAGGACAAGGACCTGGAAGAGGTGGCTTCCGTGGAACATGTTTTCAATGTGGAGAAGAAGGTCATAGGGCATTTGAATGTCCTTAGCGCCAAGGTAGAACAAACAGGAGAAATGAAGGCCAGGCCAGAGTTGCACATGTAGATGAAGATGCCAGATCATCAAATTCTGAAGATGCTGAAAGAGGAGAAATGTTGATTAACAAAAGAGTCCTGTTGAGTGGTGAGAATGAACCTGAGCAAAGGAGGAGCCTGTTTCGCACCAGGTGCAAGTGTGAAGGTAAATGTTGTGATGTGATTATTGATAGTGGAAGCACTGACAATTTGGTGTCAGAAGAGATGGTGACAAAGATGAAGCTCAAGAGATAGAAACACCCATATCCATATCGGATTGCCTGGGTACAGGATGACCACAAGGTCATGGTCAATGAATAATGCCTAGTGAAGTTCAAGGTTGGCAGATACCAAGATGAGGTATTGTGTAATATCATATCTATGGATGCATGCCACATGTTGTTGGGTAGACCATGGCAGTTTGACAGATGTGCTGTACATGATGGTCGTGCAAATACCTATTCCTTGACAAAGGATGGAGTGTGACATAAGCTAAAACCATTGAAGGAGATTGAAGAAAAGGTATGTGGTAATGCAAGGATCACTTTTGTTGATGGAAGAAATTTTCTAGATGGTATGAGGCATGAGCATGTATGTTTTTCTTTAATTCCAAAAGCTGGTAAAGAGGAAGTAGAAGATTTTCTGTAGAAGTAGATTTGTTAAATGAGTTTCAAGATATTGTATCCGATAACGTGCCTGATGGATTACCACCAGTCAAGAAGATCAGTCATCAGATGGACTTGATCCCAGGAGTGAGTTTTCCGAATAAGGCAGCACACAGAATGACACCTGCAGAAAGTGAGGAGTTGAACAGACAAGTACATGAGTTGTTACAAAAAGGATTGATCCGTGAGAGTCTGAGTCCCTGTGCTGTACCAGAACTATTAGCACCAAAGAAGAATGGAGAATGGAGGATGTGTACAGATTCTAGGGCAATAAACAAGACTACAATCAAGTACAGGTTTCTATTGCCACGAATGGATGATATTATGGATTGTTTGAGTGGAGTTGTGTATTTCTCAAAGATAGATCTGAAGAGTGGATATCACCAGATTCGGATCAGAGAAGCAGATGAATGGAAGACTGCCTTCAAAAAAAAGGAAGGACTATATGAGTGGTTAGTCATGCCTTTTGGGCTAACCAATGCACCGAGCACTTTCATGCGGCTCATGAACGAGGTTCTGAAAGAATTTCTGGGTAAGTTTGTCATTGTTTACCTAGATGATATTTTGATCTTTAGTAAGACATTGTAGGAGCATATGATGCATATTCATATGGTATTTGAGAAGTTGAGAGAAGAGAAATTGTTGATTAATTTGAAGAAGTGCAGTTTTGTGAAGAAAGAGTTAGTGTATTTGGGATTTGTAGTTTCAGCAGAAGGTCTGAAAATGGACCCAAAGAAGGTACAGGATATTCTTGAATGGCCTACTCCAAGGAATGCTACAGAGGTAAGATCTTTTCATGGTCTAGCTAGCTTTTACAGAAAGTTTATCAGAAATTTTAGCAGTATTTGTGGACCCTTGACTGAAACAATGAGAGGGGATAGAAAAGAATTTAAGTGGACTAATGGGGCAGAAAAGAATTTTCAATTGTTGAAATAAAAAGTTATAGAACAACCTGTTTTAGCACTTCTAGATTTTAATAAGGTGTTTCAAGTAGATTGTGATGCTAGTGGTACTGCAATAGGAGCTATTATGAGCCAAGAAGGTAAACCTGTTGCTTATTTTAGTGAGAAGATAAATGATGCCAAGAGGAAATATTCTATTTATGATCAAGAATTTTATGCTATAGTTCAGGCATTAAAGAAGTGGAGACATTATCTGCTTCCTAAGGAGTTTGTTTTGTATACTAATCATCAAGCTTTGCAATATTTGAATAGTCAAGGAAAATTGAATCAAAGGCATTTGAAATGGGTTGAGTTTTTGCAGAGTTATACATTTGTTTTGAAACACAGGAGTGGAAAGTCTAATAGGGTTGCAGATGCTCTTAGCAGAAGGAAACTATTGCTGACAGAAATGCAGATTGAAGTGGTTGGGTTCAAGGAACTCAAGAATTTGTATCTAGAGGATCCTGATTTTGGTGAAGCTTGGAAAGCTTGTACAGATCCTATTACTCTAGACAGGATGAAATGGCTGGATTTCATCATCTAGGATGATATGCTATTCAAAGAGAGTCAGTTGTGCATTCCACGAAGTTCTATGAGGGAGAATCTCATCAAGGAGAAGCATAGCGGAGGATGGGCTGGACATTTTGGTCATGATAAAACCCTTGCTTTGGTTGGTGAGAATTATTATTAGCCACAATTGCAGCAAGATGTGAAGAAGTTTGTACAGAGTTGTAGAGTATGTCAGATGGTGAAATGAGTGAAGCAGAATGTAGGGTTGTATCAGCCATTACCTGTACTAGAGAAGCCTTGGGAGGATATCAACATGGACTTTGTTCTTGGTTTACCGAGGACTCAGCGGGGACATGATTCAATTTTTGTGGTGGTTGACAGATTTTCAAAGATGGCACATTTCATTCCCTACAAGAAGACTAATGATGCTGTTCATGTAGCAGAATTGTTTTTCAGATAAGTAGTGAGACTTCATGGTTTGCCAAAGACCATAGTTTCAGATCGGGACACTAAGTTTTTTGGATATTTCTGGCGTACATTATGGAAGAAGTTGAAGATAGATTTGAAGTTTAGTTCATCACATCATCCACAAACTGATGGACAGATGGAGGTGGTGAATAGGAGTTTGGGAAATTTGCTGAGATGTTTGGTTGGAGATAAGCCAATAGGATGGGATTTGATTTTACCAGAGGCGGAATTTGCATACAATAATTCTATCAACAGGAGCACTGGTAAATCACCATTCCAGATTGTATATGGAAGTAGTCCAAGAAATACATCTAAATTGAGGAAGATAGATAAAGGAGAAATAAGTAGTGCTGAAGCTGAGAATTTTGTAGAACACTTGAAGAACATCCAATGGGAGGTGAGGAAGCATATTACCAAGATGAACGCATAGTATAAGGCTAAGGCAGATGAGAAAAGGAGGTATAAGGAATTTTAGGTTGGTGATGACATCATGGTTCATTTGCGGAAGGAGCGGTTTCCAGTTGGTACATGTAACAAGCTAAAGATGAAGATGTTTGGACCATGTAAGATACTGAAGAAACATGATTTAGGAAATGCATATGAGGTAGAATTGCCTACTCAGCTAAATATTTCACCAGTGTTTAACATTTCAGATCTAATAGAGTATCATGAAGGAGGTGTTGAAGATGCGATCACAGCAGCACAGTGGAGTATTCCAACAACTAGTTCAGACACTAAGGAGATCAAAGATATACTGGACAGTCATGTTGGTAGAAGCACAAGAAATAGGGCATATGAAGAATATCTGGTCAAGTGGAAAGGATGACCTATTGAAGATTCATCATGGCTAACAAGGGTGGAGGTTAACCGTCTTGGTTTACCTCTGCACACCTGAGTCGTGACAGGGTCACTTCTCAAATTACCCCGGGTTTTTGATGCAGGAGCATCCTGGGTGTAAGAGCAATCTTGCATCACCCAAAAATATTTTTGTTTTTATATTCAATAAGGACTATTTTGTGTAGAGCTGCTATTTATGGAAAGTTACTATTTTTGGTAATTTTTGTATGTGCTTAGAATGATCTGATTTCTTTCTTGGAGGTTCATTTTGGTCATATAAGTCTGCCAGTAAAGTTTCATTGCCAGATCAAGTGTATATTGGAAGATATTGAAGATTTTCGGTATTGGCAGCAGGGTACAGAAACTTTGAACTCAGTTTTGAAGGCTTTAGAGGCCCCGAATGAGGTTGAAAATTTGGGTGACAAGTGCTTGCGCCAATCAAGCCTATAGAGCACTTTGTGGCATTTCCGAAATGGGGTTATAATAGCCGAGCGGGTCAACAGGTGATGACTTATGGTCTTCGGAAGTTGGGCCATCTAAAATGGCATAAAATAATTTTCTTCAAAATTTTTGTTCGGGTTTCAAAGGTTATCTTGAGCCAGCTATGATGTAGTAAAATGTAAAATAAAATAATTCTAAGTTGGTTGGCCTTATTGGCTAAAATTTTGGAACATTCCCAGGCGGTGGAAAATTGCCTATATAAGGAAGGCTGTATTATTGTCTTAGGCAGTTCAGAATAGTTCTGGGTAGTAGATCTGGGTAATAGTTCGAGGCTTTGTCCTACAGAATATTGTAAGGGAATGCCCATGTGGCTTTGCATATTGTAATTCTGAAAGTTTGTAATTCCACATTTGTGGAGATAATAAGAAGCAAATTTTCTGTTCTAGCATATTGTTGTTGTTTCTCTATTTCTATTATGTGTTTGTGGTATTAAGGGGAGCACCCTTCATCAACACCAATAATATGCCAGAATTTATGAAAGAAGAACATAGGGAACCCATCCAGACCTTGGGATTTATCATCTTCAAAAGAAAAGATAGCAGACTTGACTTCATCCAAAGAAGGGATAGAAATTGAAGCTTTGTTGGTGGCATCATTAACAATGGCAAGAGTGGAGTAAAGAAGAGTATCTTGGTTTTCCAAAGGAAGATTCAAATCTTTAGATAACAGAGAAGAGAAGAAATCAATCATAGCCTTAGATATATCCTTATTGTTACTAACCTCCCAAGCCTCCACTTTAAGTTTGGAAATCTTGTTAGATGCTCTATGTTTGGAGGTAGACCTATGAAAGAATCTAGTATTCTTATCCCCCGCTTTAAGCCAAATTGACCTAGATCTCTATATCCAATATTCTTCCTCCTTGGAGATAATATTACAAGTCTTGGGAAGGATACTCTCCTCCTTATCCAAGAGCTCCAAAGTCATCCCAGAATGTTGAATGGTATCCTGAATAATGTCGAGGTCCCCTTTCAGCTAAATTTTAGATTTAAAAATGTCACCAAAAGCATTTTTTCTCTAGGACTTGACATTTTGTTTAACACTAAGGAGTTTTTTAACCACTCTAAACATTGTGGTACCTTGAATATTGACATTCCACCATTCTTTAATCTTCTATTCTAAATCTAGATGATCGATCCACATCTTTTCAAACCTAAAAGGCACATTACCCTTAGTAGTAATTGGATCAACACTAAAACAAATTGGTAAGTGATTAGAACTGATCTTCGAAAGGGATGACAAGGAGAAACCAAAGATTTTGAGACAACACCCAATGATTAGTGCATGGTCCAACGTCACTTGGATGAGGTCCTGACCAATCCTTCTATTCAACCAAGTGTAATTGACCCCGTGAAGCTCCATATCAAAAAGAGCTTGATTGTTGATAAATTCCATAAGCTCCACTCTCCCATCAAGTTGACTCTGATTATCCACCCCACCAAACTTCTCATTTTATTTCAAAGGACAATTAAAGTCACCAATAATCAATGAGGGAAGGTCCTGGAAAGAGTTTCTATGATTTTCAACCTTTTTCTAGAATATTTGGAGCTTATTAAAGACATTCTACTTTAACATCCAATCTAAAAATAAAAGAAAAAGAATAAAAGAAAAATAGGTCTGACGGCAAAAACTACTTTGTGGCAATGTCAGAACCAAAAATAGTAAAAAGAAAAGATGTATTCGTTGGTGAAAACCTCTTTGAGGTGCCTAAGGATGGGCTACTTAATAACTTGCCAAGTTACTTCCAATGATTTGATCAAATCTTTATTAGTTTGTTGTTCTCCTCTACCTAATTTTGATTTTGATTCTGAGGGGGAAGTATCTATGGGATTCTCATCCCTGATTCTCTTGATTCAGACATCTTTTTTGTGAGCTTTTGCTCAAATTTAAGATTCTTATCTCTTACTTTGAATATGATCCCGAATCAACCTCATGTTCAAAGTCCTTTGTTTATGTTTGTCTGGGTGTGATCCCAAATCGACCTCACATCTGAGTTGCTTTGTGATCCCAGATCGATCTCACATTTCAACTTCATTCTTTGACTACATGTGTTCCCAAATCGATCACAAATTAGTCAAAAAGGGGCAAATGTACGCACCCAAAAATGGTCACCTAGACTTTGGGCCCCATTTATTTGATTTATCAAGCCTGAATCATTTTGATCAATAATTAATATTTTCAACATTATCAATTTCTTAATCAAATCTTAATTTTGATCATATTGGATTTTTATCCTATGGGCTAACCATTTTATCCTAATTTTTTATTTAATTAAAAGGAATATTTCCTCTCCTTTTATTAAATAAAAAAGGCCCCCACTTTTCTTCTTATCCTAAGTTGGACAAATAAAGTATTATTCTTATTTTATAAAAAGTGAAAAAGTACTTTTTGTCTCATCTGGACACAAAAGTCAACTCCTATTTTCTCATTGGAGGATATTTGTTCAGAAGGATCAAGCTTCCATTTTTCTCCACCGTTGATTAAGTCTTTTTCTTCTTAATCTTAATGGTCTATTTCACCTCACTTCTTATAAAAGGAGAGCTCTCTCCTTCATTTGCATCCATCTCTTTTATGCTAATGTTATGCTGTAGGTTTTCTAGGTTATTTGGAGCTTATTGAAGACATTCTACATCAAATTTGGAAGACTTGTTTTTCATTGTTACATCTCATTTACTTACATATTTCCTTTGTTTAGTTGCATAATCATGGCATATTAGCTTAGTTTCCTTTTATGCAATAGATTAGCTTCACATAGCTTAATTAGGGGAATTGTAATCCATTGCTATTTCCTTTCTTAGTTTAATTTGCATTGTCACTTCATAGACTATTTTGCATCATCATTTAGATTTGCATTGCATTTGCATACCTTGATTCCATTTGGGGATGTTGGCATTGTTGCCCTTGTCTTCATTCTGAATCTCTCATTGTATGATTGACTAGCAAGGTCACTAGTTTGTAACTCTAGTTGAGAGCAAATTTATCAAAGTCCCTTGTAGCTTCATGCATAGAGAGCTATGAGTCACTTTGTGAGGCCTCATTGTTGAGCAACCTTGCATGTAATGATTCATAGAAGTGTGGTCATTTTTTACTCATACATTTCTGGCACCCACCATGGGGCAGAGTAGATAGACTTTGTCCTTTAGTTTCTTGCATTTTCATCATTTTTCAGATTATTTTTTGGATATTTTGCGTTCACTTTTTTTCTATCTTAGAGTATCGCATGACACTTCTCAGGTATATCGTGCGATAGACCTTATAATACGGGTGCGACAATGCATGCAAAGGAAGAATCACCCGCCAGTATTAAGTCTATCGCCTGGCATCATGCGAAGTATCACTGGCATGTTCTGTAGTGTATCGCCCAAACTGAGGTATATCACCTGGGTACAAGAAACTGTGTCGCATGATTCTGGTGAAGTCTGAGGTATATCTTCTGATTTGATAGAGAGTTGCAATTTGAGTTTTATTATCCGAATCTGATCATATTTAGTTAGTTGGTTTACTTTATTGCATTTAGATAGGTCTAACCTGCATTTCTTAGTTTAGATTAATCAGTTTCTTACATCACTTTCATTTAGATTTAGATTTCCCTAACCCTAGTTGTCTAACAAGTTGTGGTTGTAGGGGTTTTGCTTGAAGAAGATTGCCATAAATTACATACTAAAGGGCTACTAATGGTTTTTCCAGGGCTACCCAAAGCATAATCAAAAGAAAAAAAAATAAAAATTCAAGTGTTTATGATTTATTTCCTTTCAAGTGTGGCATCTACTAATTGTTTTAGGAATCTTAATACCTTGTGGAAGAGATTTTGAGGTGGTAGGAGAAGTATGCTCTTCACCTTTAGGTGAACTAGAAAATCTTGACCCATCTTAAGGTTTTGGAAGCAAGGGGGTAATTGAATATTTGCTTGGTGTGTTTGGGAGAATTTTTTGAGATAGGGGAGTATGCTCTTCACCCTTGTGGTGAACCAAAAACCTTGAACCTCAAAAATCATCCATTCTTTGTTTAGTTTAGGATCCTTTAGCGGGCCTTCTCTTGAGAAATCAAGAGAAATGACCCAAGTGGGGACAAGCCTTTTTCCGGCTATTCCAACTCACTATAATCTCAAGGTTATTGAGGACACAAAACCTTTGTAGACATAACACTTGTTTTCACTTGATGTGAGTAGCCCATGGGATTGTGACCATGGGGAAAGCATTGAGCAAGAATGCTTAAGGTACTCTTGAGGCTGCGGGGTCTGAGTCCTCTATGAGGAGGAAGAGGGGTGTTATGAATGGAAGCCCTTACTAAGAACCATAGGTTAGAGGCCACCTATTTTAGCCACTTATCTTCTTAGTGCAAGGATTGATCCAAGTGGACTAACTTGGCTCACCCCAAGATACTCACCATATGTGTCCCTTTGGTTGTGTTGTTTGACACTTCCATGACAAAGCCAATATCTCTTGTGGGAAACCACTTGCTGTGAGGCAAAGGGGCATCAAGTTGTGGGCTAAGTTGGTAAGTATTGAGCCTTGTCTTGTAGGTAGATATTGTTTGAATTGTCTTTGATTGTGTGATACCAGTGTAAACATTCTCAACATACAAACAATCGGTAGCATTCATAGGGTGCAATTTTACTTTTGAATATCACAAGTGTTTGTCTTGGCAAGGTTGTTTTTGCCCTTGTTTCAAGTGTTTGAAGACATGTTTGATCCCCTACTATTTGCAAACCTATCCAAATGCTGTTAAATTTTTGATTAAAATTAGACATTTTCACCCTCAGATCTAGACATTTGAAATCAAACCTTAAAAACTTGAAATTTTGCACAAATTGGTCAAAAACTACGTCAGCATCACCTGCTTGAGAGAGAAATATCGTGCGATAGTTCACCTGGAATTGTATCACCTAGTAGTTATTAGGTTTGTCACCTATCAATTTTGAGGTCTATCACCTGGCATCATGCGAAGTATCACCCGGTCTTAGGTATATCGCCCGGTTTGCCTAGAGTCTGTCGCTTGAGAATTTTTAGCAGTATTCTTAGTTTCAGTCATTAAGTTGGTTTTGGTACGACTTGGCCTTTGAGTAGGTTATTTGACCTTGCTGTTAGAGACCTATTTTGACTGTAAATTTTTTATTTTAGCCTTCTAGGGATCATCTCAATTGATTTATAAGGTTACCTTGAAAATAATTTGTCAAGTTAGAAAGATATTCCTAGTGAGCAGTTTGTCTTTAGAATTGTTGATTACACCCTTGGAGAATTTTGATCCTACTATTGTCCAAATCATTTTTCATATATCTCAATTTTGATTTGAATTTTGGCTAAGTCCAACCTCTTGATTCAAAAGTGAAAGGGTATTCACCCTTTAATTTGAAGCACCTCTTTGACAGTGTTGGTGACGCCTTTTATTTTTCTATCTTTTCATCTTCTCTTTGGACAATAGAGAATCTCAATTATCCTAGGTTAGAATTGACACTTTGAGAGATTGACCCATCATTAAGAATCTCTTTCTTTCATGTCAGTTACAACAAGGTACCAAGTCAATCAAGGGAAGTGACCCCCTGTTGTCTTTAGCCAGTTACCACCAGTCAAGATCCATCAATAGCACAAGGGAAAAGAACCCCTTTTCGATCAATCTCCTAAAAGTGAATCTGAGGTTTGTTTTAATCCAAAAGGTAATCCTAGTGAAGTGAGCACCTCTTTAGCACCACTTTCATCAAGTATGGACATGAGTTACACTTTCACTTGACAACAAAGAGAAGCCATGAATCAAACTCTTGAGGATACTTTCCAATGACATAGGAGTACCAGAGTGTATGGCGGTTCTTCTCATGCTAGTCCACTGAGGTCACCCCCCAACAACCCAAGGTATTTTGATGCTCATCAATGAGCTGAGAGTCATTATAGGCAAACTCACTTAGATTCAGGGTCACAACATGAGGACTAGAACAACGAATCTAGTGACCATCACATCAATGCAGCCAACACAATAAGGCATTCAAGACAATCTTCTCCACTTAAAGATACCTCTTGATATGCAAATACAAGATTGAAAAGCATTGAAAGGGAGAAGCAAGCCTATCTAGATGAACAAGCTACCAAAAAGGATAAATTTAGACAACTAGAGGAAGAGGAACGTGCATTATTGGACATAAGAAAAAGAGTCACCCAAGAAGAAGAAGATAGGGTCTATGCACAACAACTCAAAAATCAATTTAATGGGAGGGGTACCAATAGTGGTACCAACTCACCCCCATCTACCCCTTCACCAAGTCCTAGAAGAAGGTCAAGGATGCCCTCAAGGTCCCCAAGTCCTAGAGGAAGAAGGACTTCAAGATATGATCACCATAGGACACAGTCACCTCATAGACTTTCAAAAAAACCTTCCCAATGAGCACATCATGGTTCACAACATGGAGGAAGTTATGCCAACTTTGATAAAATGGATTTTATGACTATGCAACAAGAACGATCTTTTCAAGCATATGTGGAAAGATATGTGGAACAAAACAAGGACCAATTCTTAGAAAGTCTCATCAACAAAGGTGCTAAGGTCCCATATAATTTTGATGTCCACCAAAAGATTAAGAAATAGAATCCTTCAACCAATGAGGTGATCATGCAAATGCAAAAGGATATAGAAAGGATGAGGGCTCCTAAGAGCATATTTAATTTGGACTCCATATGTCCCAACCCTATAGACTAAAGTGTAGTGATGATTGAATTTCCTAAGAAGGTTGAGTTCCCAACTTATGACAAATATGATGGTATTGGTGATCCTCATGACCATGTTAGACAATTTTATACAATGAGCTTTGTTTTTCATCATGAAGACTCCTATTTAATGAGATTATTCCCAAGGAGTCTAAAAGGTCAAGCTATGGAGTGGTTCACCAACCTTACTCCTCCAGTGAAGACATTTAAAGAACTTGTCCAAAGATTTGTCCAACATTTATCTTACAATTTATCTAGGTCAGTCATAATGCTTGATTTGTGCAAACTCAAACAAAATCAAGGAGAACATTTTGTCACCTTCTTGCAAAGATGGAGACAGTTATGCTCAAAGTATCCTAGGAAAATTCCTGAGGAAGAAAGAATAGACATCATTGTGAGCAATTTAATACCAGAGCTAAGGTATGAGGTCAGGAAGATCCCATTTAATTCTTTTGATACCATGGTAGAAGTGGCATGTCGCATAGAGGATGTCCTAAAAGAACAAAGAATTTTGGCTAAGCCAACTAATAACAACAATGGCCAAAACAACAACACTAATGGTAATAAGGACAAAAAGAACCCTTATTGGAACAAGAATAAGCAAGTGGTCAATGACGGGGTTGTTGAATCATCTCAACCTAAGAATAAAGGAGTTCTTAATCTCTCCAATGTAGTCCAAGCTATGGAGCTGCAAACATCTCAGCACAACAAGAGAATAAACCCAAGTATCAATCGAGACCTAAAATAGAAAAGAGGCAATTTACCAAACTTAGGGACTCCTATGCAGACATTTTCAAGATGTTAATTGCTCATAATTTGGTGCAGCCCCAAGATCTTGCAAAACACCACATACCAGATCCTAAGCCTCATTGGTGGGATGATAAGGCTTTTTGTGTCTTTCACAATGGAATTGGACATGATATAGAAAATTGTTTTAAACTTAAGTATCTTGTCTAAGATCTTATTGAAAGTGGATGATTACAAGTTGATGGTTTAACCACTAATGTGGATCACAAAGCTTTTAAAGAACCCTTGCCCAAATATGAGAAAGGAGAGAATTCTAACAACAAGAATGGAAAGGCTGCTATTAACTACACCTACACAAATGTTGAGAATGTTATTAACATGCTCAAAGTTACTAATGATAATGTCAACATGATGAGAGGGAAAGACCCTTATGGATATGATGAGGATTCGACTCCTATGCCTGATGAAGGACCTGTTGTGGTCCTAAGAGGTCCTCACTCATGAAGGATGTGTCAACCCCTCAATACTGTCACTAGGAGTCAGTCTCAAGCTCCCATTGTTATTAAAGGTCCTAGCTCTAGTAAATCTAAGCAGCCCATGTCAAAAGGTGCTCTCCCTAAATTTTCCATTGGTCCTGATTTGAACTATAACCTTATTGATCAATTACAATGCATACCAGCGCAGATATCTATTTTTGAGCTTTTGGAATTGTCCCCCAGGCATAAGCGTGTCCTTGAAGATGCTTTACAAGTAGCTAATGTCCCTAATGATATAGATGTAGATCAATTCTAGAATATGGTCAACCACTTGGCTAGCCCTCACTACCTTACATTCTCAGAAGAAGATGACAAGTCATTAAGCCACCCACACAATTTGGCCCTTCATATAGAGGTTATGATCCACAAGACCTGTGTCAAGCACATGTTGATAGATGGGGGTGCTGGGCTTAATATTTGTTCTTTGAGCTTATTGAAGGCCTTGGGTTATTTAGAAGAAGTCATTGATACAAGGAAGAAGATAACTATCAAAGCTTATGATGAAGTAGAATGTAGTTCTAAAGGATTGGCTATTCTTCCTATCTGAATTGGTCCTATAGAGAAAGATATTTTGTTTCAAATTGTTGATGTTGGTCCTTTGGCTTACAATATTTTGTTAGGTAGACCATGGATACATGAGATGAAAGTGGTCCCATCTACTTATCATTAGTGTGTAAAGTTTCCTTACAATGGAATAGAAGTCTGCATACCTGGGGATAGCACACTATCAGTCAACACAATCTTAGCAGGGTCTCACATTCCTTTGAATACCTAGAGGCTAACATTTTTGATACTACATTTGAACAATGCAAGAATAAATTCAAGACCATAGATCTTGGTATGGGAGATTAAAAAATGGATTCATTCACAAAATTGCCAATTTCCCCTAGGTCTTATGGCAAACCTTCTCAAGAAATGAAGCCCTCATCTTCAGCCATGACATTGTTCGATAAGTTTGTAGAATCCTCAGTTCCAATTCAAGAGGAAAAAGAAGAGGTTGCCATTAGTGACTAGATTTACCGAGAAGAGAAATACCTACATAATGAGAATTTTGCACCTTCCCCTAGAGCTTATGGGAGAGGATATACATTGGTCAAGAATATGGGTTATCCAGGACATGGTCCCCTTAGTCATAGGTTGGATGCTAAGGCTGAACCTCTTAACCATGCCCTTTTTGGATGAAGGAATAAGTCAATAGTTAGCTTAGGTTTTGTAAATAAGAAACAAAAAAGTGTCCCTATCTTAGCTGCGATAGACAGTGACAATGACTCAGACTACACACCTAATCTCTCTAATCAATAAGACATGTCTGATGATTGGGTGCCTTCAACAAATCTCCTTTGGGGAGATTCAAAAGATTTGACAACTGATAGTACTCCTATCCTAGCTATGATGGATAGTGAATATATGAATGCTAGATTGACAATGGAAAGTGTTGCTATCCTAGCTGCGACAGATAGTAACAATGCTAGTGTTAGAGAAGGGGAAACTCTTCCCAATCTTGAGGCTTCTACATCACAAGGCCCAAATAATGATTCAGAAATAGACTCACATGAGTTCAAATGGGACTCACTGTCAGATGCAATAGTTGATTTGGACATGGATGTTGTCCATACTTATAGTACTCAACTCGATGTGACCAACAAGCCTACTGTAGGACTAGAGGATTGGACTCCTTGAATTGCCTTAGTGGACAACGCTTTGTTTGGTAGGGCAAATCCTGATTTGGGTATCTTAGAAGGAGACTTGATGAATCCCAATTGTATGGTCACCAGAGATAACACCTTCCACATACACAATGTTGAACCAGTCATTGACCTACCCCTTGTTCATTTCCACCTAATTGATTGGTCTGAGTGACATCAAGAGCCTAAACTCCTCACTTTTCAGAATGACTATGAAATTGCCTACTATCTGAATGCTCTTGAACTTGTAGTCTCTTCCACTAGTGAACTGACAACAAGTATGACGAAGCCTGATATTAAGTACCTTAGTCTAAAAATAAAAGAAAAAGAAAAAAAGAAAAATAGCTCTGATGGCAAAAACCACTTTGTGGCGGTGTCAGAACCAAAAATAGTAAAAAGAAAAGACATATCCGAGGGTGAAAACCTCTTTGAGGAACCTAAGGATGGGGTAATTAATAACTTTCCAAGTTACTTCCAAGATAGATCATTAGTTCTTATTGAGCCTACGTAACCAGTGAATGTGAATATAGAAGAGGCTCGCCAAATAGTGCACCTAGCTTAGTCTCTATCAGCTGAAGAAAAAGAAGCATATACAAAGTTTTTGCAAAAGAAGAAAATCAACTTTGCTTGGACATATTCAGATATGCCAGGACTTGACACTAATCTTATTATGCATCATCTATCTATAGCTCTAGGAATAAAAATGGTTAAACAAAAGTTGAGGAAAATGCATCCCCACATAGCTCTCCTTGTTAAGGCTGAATTAGAAAAGCTCTTAGGAGCAGGATTTATTAGAGCTATCGACTATGCTGAATGGATCTCCAATATTGTTCTAGTTTTGAAACATGATGGGTCCATTTGCATTTTCACAGACTTCAGAGACCTCAACAAAGCATGCCCAAAGGATGACTTTCCACTCTCATACATAGACATGATAGTGGATATGATGGCAGGTTATGAGAAAAACTCCTTAATGGATGGGTTTTTCAGATATAACCAAATAAAAATAGCTCCCAAAGATCAAGAGAAAATAGCTTTCACATGTACATGGGGAACCTATTGTTAGAACGTCATGCCATTTAGCCTAAAGAATGCAAGAGAAACATACCAATGAGCTATGACCACAATTTTTCATGATATGATGCATAAGAACATGGAAGATTATGTGGATGATACCTTGGCTAAATCTAGGAAATGAGATACACACCTCGATGATTTGTAAGTAATTCTAGATCACATGGAATAGTTTCAACTTAGATTGAATCCAAAAAAGTGTGCATTTGGAGTTGCCCCAGGTAAACTCCTAGGATTCATAATTTTAGCAAAAGTAATAGAGGTTGATCCTGAAAAGGTCCAAGCTATATTAGATATGCCACCTCCAAGAAATGTTAGTCAGATGAGAAGTCGATAGGGGTGACTCCAATCCATAAGGAGGTTTATTTCATAGCTTGCAGATAGAGCACAACCATTCAATAAAACATTGCATAAGGGAGCCACATGTGCTTGCAACGAGGATTGCCAAAAGAGCCTTGATCAAATAAAACATTATTTGGCTAATCCTCTAATTTTGATGCCACCTATTCCTGGGAAACCATTGATTTTATACATTTTAGCAACAAAGTCTTCCTTGGGGGCATTGTTGGCTTAATTAGATGATACTAGGAAAGAAAGGGCCATTTACTACATTAGTCATACTCTAGTATCTTATGAGATCAATTATAATAGCATTGAAAAGTCTTGTTTAGTAGTAGTGTTTGCTTCCCAAAATTTGCGACACTATATGCTTGCTCATACTATACATTTGGTTGCAAAAATTGATCCTCTTAAGTACTTGCTTAGTAAGGCTACCCTCACGGGTAGACTTGCTAAGTGGATGATGGTTTTATCTGAATTTGACATAGTGTACATTGAAAGAAAGGCCATAAAAGGGCAAGCTATTACTGACCAATTAGGTGACTTCCCAGTTAAGGATAGTATGCCTATTTAGGTAGAATTCCTAGCTGAACACATATTGTATATGACTACCCGCACTTGGAAAATGTTCTTTGATGGTTCCCACATGCAAAATGGATCAGGTGCTAGAGTATTATTTATCTCTCCACATGGGTACAACATTCCAAAATCTTACAAACTTTTATTCCCATGTACAAATAATATTGCCAAATATGAAGCTTTAACCAATGGATTAAAAATGGCTATAGAATGGAACATAATAGAGTTACATGTGTTTGGGGATTCACAGTTAATTATCAACCAAGTCAATGAGGAGTATCAAACCAAGGATGATAAATTGATACCTTACAAAAAGATGGTTGAATCATTGAGATGTTACATTACATTTGTGACATTTCAATAGATCCCTAGAAAATAGAACAAAGCTACAGATGCTATGGCCACATTAGCTTCACTCCTTCAATTGGAACAACATGAATCAAGATTTGAATTCCTAGTGGAAGAGCTACACCATCCCATATTTGGCTCATCTGAAAGCCATGTCATTTGTACCTTGGTCACTCATGTGTCTTCCTGATATGGTGCTATCTATTCATATCTCTATGATGGCATCATCCCTGACACATTCAACCATTATGAATGTCAAAACCTTGTCCATAATGCCTCTCACCACACCCTTATCTCTAGTGATTTGTATAGGAGGGGTTTAGATGGGACACTTCTTATGTGCTTGGAAAAGGAGGAATCCAACCAAGTGTTAGTAGACATCCACGAAGGCATTTGTGGTGGACATTCTAATGGTCTTGCCATGGCCTAAAGGTTGCTTAGGGTGGGGTATTACTGGCCCACAATGCAAATAGATGTAGTAGCTTTCTCTAATTCTTGTGAGAAATGTGAAAAACATGGAAACCTGATTCATGCTCTAGGTAGGTAGCTAATTCCTTCTATTTCTCATTGGCCATTTTAGGGCTAGGCCTTTGACCTTATGGGGAAAATTCACCCCAATTCATCAGGTGGGCATAAGTTTATCATCACAGCTATTGATTATTTCATGAAATGGGTGGAGGCAGTCCCTCTTTCTGTTGCCTCGAGCAAGATTGTCTCACTATTTATCCTGAATCATATCATTTTCCGGTTTGGAGTGCCATCTGAGATTATTACTGATAATGGAGGTCAATTCAAGAACAAGGACCTAAATCATTTATGCAAAAAGTTTAAAATCAAACAACATTGGTCCTCTATCTATTTTCCACAGGGAAATGGACAAGTGAAAGTCTCTATTAAAACCATTCTTAAGATTCTTCATAGGGCAGTACATAAGAATGGTAGGGATTAGAACTTATAAATCAATCTAGCACTATGGGCCTATAGAACTAGCATTTGTACATCTACAAGAGCTACTCCTTTTGCTCTTACCTATGGCACTGAAGCAGTGTTGCCTTTAGAAGTAGAGATACCTTCACTCAGAATCTCTCTCAAAGGTTTGATTACAGATGATGATTACCGCACCATGAGGTTACAAGAACTAGAACTTCTATATGAGAAGCATAAGGCTTCCTTTGATCACATGAGAGTATATCAGAAGCGTATGTCCAAGTCATTCAACAAGAAGCTTTTCCCTAAGGAATTTTAGATAGGTGATCTTGTTTTGAGAGAGAACCCTAAGAGTCAATAGAACAGAGAACAAAAGGGCAAGTTCAAACCTAATTGGCTTGGACCATACATTATTATAGTAGCTTTTGGTACATGTGCATATTTACTATAGAATGAAGATGGAGAACAGCTCCCTGAGCCCATCAAGATTTTGCACCTAAAGAAGTTCTATCCTTGATGCCCATTTCTGTCTAGGGGCATCCTTTGTACATATTTTATAGTCCTAAAAAAATACCAAAAAAATTTGATATATGATGTTGAAAAAATCCTAAAAAGCATATACAGTCCTGTAAAAATACAAAAAATTCAAAAAAAAAAAAGAAAAAGTGCCTTGGTGAAAAATTGGAAACAGGTGCCTTGGTAGCAAAAATACAAAAAAAGAAAAAAATGAAAAAAATGAAAAAAAGAATCCAAGTGGTGAAAACCTGAAAATAGGCACTACTTGAGGCCTTTGTACCCTTGTCTTTTATCATGTGTCCTCAACACTGAGCCTTTCCATCATACCTTGACCTTATTTGGCTTAGTCTAGAATTGGTCTTTACCTTTGTGTAGGGGGCATAATTGTTCGCATAGGTCCTTTAGGTGCATTTTTCTCTTGGGGCATTTCACAATTAGGTGTTTTTCAACACCACTCCAATAGTGTTTCTCAACACTACCCTTGCATCGAGTGTTTCTTAACACTTATCAGATGTCTTACCCTATAGTCTAGTATGATGCGATATTGCTCATTTGCAGATGCGATACCAGAGTCTGACTCTATGACCAACAAACACACACTTAAACAATCAACTTGTTGAGATATGTTGACTTTATTTTTCTTTGTGTGCTATCTATGAGGATTTCTTTGATGAGTGGTCTCTCCCTGAGAATTTTTCGATGATACACAGCTAGAAGACTGAGGGTATGAGAACATGTTTTATTTCTTTATTTTTTTGTGGATATATTTTTTGGTCCTAATTGTCATGAGCATTTTATGCTGGTCTTACTTGACACTATGGATTGACAAGGTATTATCCTTGACTATTTTTTGAGTGCATGCTTCTAGCTATCCTGACTTTCATATGTCTTGAGACAAGCATAATCTCACCATATCAAACATAGGTAATCCTTACATTAGTCATCTTGACCTCCATGTCTTTGATGCCTAGGTGGGATTCCCACATTTCTATCTGATAAAGATCATATTCATATCCACATAGTTATTCTAGTGTGCATTGTATGATCTTATGGCATTACCAATAATGCTCGATGATGATAATTAGATGTCTATAGGCATTGTGACCTTGCAAGTCAACCACTTTCATAGTAGCTTGCATTATTAGGTTCATCATAGTTTAGTTTTTGCATCTTGCATATGGACAGAGCTCTCATTTTTATCATCTACAGACTAGTTGGTCAATTGTGCTCATTTTTTTATTCTTCTTGATCATATCTTTCATTTCTAGTCTTTCATATCACATCATTTTCTATCTATTTTCGGACTCAAAATCAAAATCTGAGTTGTGTTTCCAAGTTTTCTCATTCTTCTATGCAGTTGACTGACCTTTTGAGGCATAATTCTTTGATCTTTGATGGAATTTCTTCCTTTCCATGTCTTCCAAACTTCTAGTCTTTCATTCACCCCTTTCGCTTCATTTCTCTAAGGTTTGACTTAATCTTTATCCTATATCTTTTTCAGTCAAACCTCATCAACCTAGGGCATATCTTCACTATTTGATAGTTAGCCTATCATGCTCCATCCTTCAATTATGATTTCTTATGATTTGATCATCTTTTATCAATTTGTTGTTCTCCTTTATCTGATTTCAATTTTGATTCTGAGGGGGTAGTACCTATGGGATTCTCATCCCTGATTCTCTTGATTTTCCTGATTCAGACATCTTTTGTGAGCTTTTGTTCAAATTTGAGATTCTTATCTCTTACATTGAATGTGATCCCAAATCAACCTCATGTTCAAAGGCCTTTGTTTATGTTTGTCTAGGTGTGATCCCGAATCAACCTCACATCTGAGTTGTTTTGTGATCCCAGATCGATCTCACATTTCAACTTCATTCTTTGACTACATGTATTCCCAAATCGATCACACATTAGTCAAAGAGGGGCAAATGTATGCACCCAAAAATGGTCGCCTAGACTTTGGGCCCCATTTATTTGATTTATCAATCCTGAATCATTTTTGATCAATAATCAATATTTTCAACATTATAAATTTCTTAATCAAATCTTAATTTCGATCATATTGGATTTTTATCCTATGGGCTAACCATTTTATCCTAAGTTTTAATTTATTTAAAAGGAATATTTCCTCCCCTTTTAATTAAAGAAAAAGGCCCCCACTTTTCTTCTTATCCTAAGTTGCACAAATAAAGTATTATTCTTATTTTATGAAAAGTGAAAAAGTACTTTTTGTCTCATGTGGACACAAAAGTCAACTCCTATTTTCTCATTGGAGGATATTTGTGCACAAGGATCAAGCTTCCATTTTTCTCCACCATTGACTAAGTCTTTTGCCTCTTAATCTCAATGGTCCATTTCACCTCACTTCTTATAAACGGAGAGCTCTCTCCTTCATTTGCATCCATCTCTTTTATGCTAATGTTATGCTGCAAGTTTTCTAGGTTATTTGGAGCTTATTGGAGACATTCTACATTAAATTTGGAAGACATTCTTTTCATTGTTGCATCTCATTTAGTTGCATATTTCCTTTGTTTAGTTGCATAATCATGGCATATTAGCTTAGTTTCATTTTATGCAATAGATTAGCTTCACATAGCTTAATTAGAGGAATTGTAATCCATTGCTATTTCCTTTCTTAGTTTAATTTTCATTGTCACTTGATAGACTATTTTGCATCATCATTTAGATTTGCATTGCATTTGCATACCTTGATTCCATTTGGGGATGTTGGCATTGTTGCCCTTGTCTTCATTGTGAATCTCTCATTTATAGTTGACTAGCATGGAAACTAGTTTGTAGCTCTAGGTGAGAGCAAATTTATCAAAGTCCCTTGCAACTCCATGCATAGAGAGCTATGAGTTGCTTTGTGAGGCCTCATTGTTGAGCAACCTTGCATGTAATGATTCATAGAAGTGTGGTCACTTTTGACTCATATACTACCAGCTTTAGAGTTGGGGGCATAAATTGTAGTAGCAACCCATTCAAAATCCATCTTAAAATGAACAAAGTTAATGCTTAAGAAGTTCAAATTTTTGATAATCATAGTCCCCCTAACATGATTATGATCCCAAAAAACAACAACCCCTCCCAAAGCCCCTTCAGAGCTAATGCCTACCACCCCACTATTTTTAAATAATATTTTTTTTCCACCTTATCTTTCCCCATCTTAGTTTCTTAAACAAAAATAATATCAGCTTTATGGTCTCTTACTAGATTCCTGAGTATGTCTTGCTTATGAGGGGCATTCAACCCTCTTATGTTCCACAAGATGAACTTCATTTCTTAACCAGAGTATTGACTCCCTGGATAGTAATCTTCTTACCATCTACAATATCCTTCTTACTTTCTCTTTCTCTGATCTCTTTGTTGGTATATCTTCCTTGGGTTTTTTTTCTGAGATCCAACATCTGACTTACTTCTAGTAGTGATTCCCTTGGAGCCAGGTGTGACAAGTTTACTCTCCTTGTTTTTGTTTCTTCCCCTTTTGAATAGTAAAGGGTTCCTTATTTTGATCTGCAGAGGGATCTTCACTAGCAGCAAGATCATCATCACTACTCCCCGATATAGTATCAGGAGCATAAGAAGATTCATCTTCATCTGATTTAACTTCTTGAAGTAGAAATCTATCAACTGGAGAGCCACTTCGAGAGTCATAATTTATATTTCCCAAAATAGGAACCAACACCACCATAGGAACAAAATCATCTCCAAAGAATCTAGCACCTGAATCCAAGAAGGCACTCTCAAGAGAATCTAAAAAAATTGGAGCAACAGGGTTACCCTCAATAGGGAAAAATTTCATGGAGGAGGTAGCTACTATATCTAAAACATGGGAAGCCAGTTTACCAGTTTCCCTTCCTCCAAAGCTGGGATACTATTAGAATCAACTTTCTCAACTGAAGCTTTCTTTTTACTACTATTATCACCTTCCAAAGCCTTCACTTCTTTCTAGAGCTGTCTGGTTGACTTCATAGGTTTAGGATCCGAGTTCATAGGCAAAGAAGCCTTAGGAGTTTTCTTTGAGAAGTGCTTAGCCTAGTCACCCATGTTATAAAAAACAAAACAAGAAAATAGGATTGTCAAACTGACCAATATTAACATAGATATTGGACTTGATATTAATCACTAATGGGAGATTGTCAAACTGACCAACATTAACATACATCCTTGCAAAAACAAGTCTAGACTTAGAAGCTATCATAGGATCAACTGAGATGATTTCACCTCCAAAAGAGGAAGCTAAACCCTTGAAGACCCCCTCATTCCAATATTCAAGGGGAAGCCCATGAAACCTAACATAAAAAGGTGTATCCATTAAGAAATTATTAGAGTAGTTCTAGTTAGAAACCCATTTGCAAAAAGCCACAGTCGTTCTACCAAACATGTAGGGTCCTCCACATAACACATAGTCCTAATCTTCCTTATTATAAAAATAAAAGGAGAGAAAGCCTTTTGGAAGGGCATCCATATCAACATGGCCTTTCAATGCCCATCTTTTCTTAGCAAAAGACCCAACCACCTCAATATTAGGATGAGGACCTAGGAACTTACCGACCAATGAGTACTCCATAGCTAATACCGATTGATCCACCAATGAATTTGGTACAAAAATAGAAACTTCTCCTTCCTAAAGGCACACCTTAATTGATTCTTTAGAGAAATGAGAGTTTCATGCCTTTCTAGCTCCCACTAATTTTGACCACTTTTTTGGGCTATGACAGTTGACTTGAGCACCAACAGGGCTAGAGTTGCCACTTGACTCAACTTGTGGGTCATTTGAAGAAGTAGCCACATCGTTCAACACCTCAAGAGAAGGACAGGGCACTTCCCTTAACATAGCTTCACACACAGGCGAAGCCCTGAATAAAAATTCCTTTGAGGGGGTACTCATGACTCCCCTGCACAAGGAAATATTCCCTTGACCCAACATAGAATGTTCTAACACTAGCAATGCCAAACCTAGTACTGGCGAGGAAGGCATCCCCAAATCCAAAGACCCTTCCAGACCAACACTAGTACCCGTGCCAGAGCTAGCACCAGTGACCACTCCACCATGGCTCTTCCTAAAATTTGAACATGATCTCCTGATCAAATCCTCTTCCATGCTCTATGCATCATTGTATTATGTTTCATTGGAAAATTTAGTTGTTATTTTTCATAAGTTAGACCTATGCCAACTTTTTTTTCTTCCCAAGACTTCTGGTGAAAGAAAATTCCTCAATCTCCTATTATTTTTTCTCAGTGATTTATCATTTCTTCTACTTTCTCTACTATTTCTCAACAAAAGGAACTTTCATAATCTTATATTGTATTTCTTCCTTTGTGCATTGTATTGTAGAGACATCAAGCAATTGGTATATTAACATGCCATGACTTTATGTTAGACCATGTTCCAGATACTTACTATTTATAGTAAGTCAATATTGGCTCTTCGACAATAAATTTTTGATTTATTTTATGATGTTAGTATTTGGGAGATCATCAGTAATGATAAGAATGTTATTCTAATAAGTCTTTAATTTATTAGGTGACTAAATTATAAGTTCATAAGTTAAGTCTAAATATTTAACTTTTGTGATTCATTTAATGTAGGGACTATAGTTTGAAATTAGATATAAAAAAAACAAGTCGCTTTCAAAATGGAGACAAAAGGGATATTAATAATTTATTATATCTTTCTTTTATCCCACATTGATGGTGCCTTTGAAAGCATGACTAATTAGAGTTATAAATAAGATATTTCATTGTTGAAAATGATATTTTGGAATCTGGTGTTTCTTGGGATTTTTTTTTTTCCAGAAGTAATTCTAGAAATCTTCTATGTTTTTAGGATAGAAACCCTAATTAGTTACATTGCTTACACCTATGAAATACCAAGCTAGAGAGATTAAAATATTTGAGTATTTCATAGGTGTAAGCATTGTAGTATCCATGCTATAGTAAACTACTATAGTAAAATGCTATTGTCTCAGTATAGGTTTTTGGTGATTATTTCCTAAAGTTGGTAAGGGTATAAGAGCTCAATGTGATTTAATTTTTTATGGTTTTTATTTGATTTTTTTATTAAGGGCCTTGGAGGATGTTTTCCCTCATTCCCAACATCTACTTCATTGTCGGAACATATAGTTAGGAATATTTGAAAGCTTGCATTGGAAATTGGTTGTTAGATGATACATTTGGATTGTTTTATAGAGTTGTAAAGATAGTTTGATGTGTAGGTATGTTGGACACTATTAAAGAGATGGATACTTTTAGGTAGCACAGTTTGATCAAGGGTTTTTTTTTGTTTGTTATCAAGTTTCATATCTTGGTATTGAAGCATTTAGTAAACAAAGGGAACTCATTTTTGAGACCATCCATGCTGGGTTGCATACCATGTAAAACTTTCAGATCTGATTTTGATGCTGGTTGTACACTATATATAGTTGTACAAGTGCATCTGGAACTACACATTTTATGAGGAAGATTGATCTATTAATAATACACAATCACATCTCCAACTCTTTTTGATGGTGAGATAGGGCATTTGATTTACTAAGAGGTCACTTTTACATGTTATGTGGTCCCTGAGACTTCTAGGTGGACATGTGTTTCTATTTGAATAGATAATTATAGTGTTGGAGATTTCTAAAAATATGTTGAGCTTAGTTGTGGTGTCTACATATCAAACAATCTGAGATTATTAGAGAATCTAATCTGGACTATCTCTGTTGTAATTTTGAACAAAAGAACATGTCTACAAATAACATTCACATACGATTTAACACCAAACATAGAAGTTCTAAAATATATTTTTTGTTGCATAAATATGCTAAATGTGTTATTCAAATGTCATTGTTGAATTATTAAATTGGTATTTTTTATGAATTTTACAGTTAGTTCTATTGTCTTTTCTTGAAAACTGAGCTATTGTTAAATAACACAATACTAAAACAAGAAACTCTGTGTCATTGATTGCATGTGAACTGTATGATAAAATTCCCATAAGTTAAAAATATTTAAAAAATTAAAAGCACACAGGGAAACACATTATATTGGTATCAAAGCATGTGTATCTTGTCATCCTATAAGGGGCCATATAGAAGATGAAGACTTTTGAGGAATAACTACTAGAAGGATTCATATAATTAAAGAAAATTTATCAAAGCTATATTGAAAATTGGTAAATTTATGGCAAGGATTTAAAAAAAATCATAAGGAAGTGTGTGAGCATCCATAATGGTTAAAGTCTCTATTTAATATTTCAAATAAAGTAGGAGTAAATGGAAAGGTTTCTTTTAGTGAAAGAAACAATATGAAGAAATAAAATGAAAAGGGGTTCATAGCTGATCATTTGAATTAAGATAGTGCCTTGGTAGATAAAAACTATGTGACAGATGTTTTGAGTGACTCTTTGGGCATGCATGTAGTTACTATTGATGAGTTTGTGTATGAAAAGGAAGAAAACAAATAGCCTTGGGTTTGAGCTTAGATATTTTTATTGATGTCAGTTTACATAAATATGGATTGTATGATCATACAAAGACCTGGGAGAGGAGTGTTTATGTAGACATAAGTGATAATGAATTTAAGAGTGACTCTTTCACAATGTTAACAACTCATGAGCAAAACCACAAGCACTTTATTTTTGAACAAAGCAATCATCCTTTTTTCACCAAGAATTTGGGTATGTAGTATAGTAATCATGATTTTGATAAATATTTTGAAATAAGATTTGATTTATCTTTTCATGGGATAACTTTGAGAAGAAGTATAGAAACATTGATGATTTGAATCTATAATTTACTACTAAAAATGATAGTAGAGATACACAACATATTTTGGATACCTATGGAGTCACTGATTATAGGAACCATAGTTATGATTTTGGCATCCATCATAGAAGCAATTGGCTTGGTTTGCATAAACATGGTTGGAAGAATCAATTTGAGGTTCTCATTGATAACCCATTATTTGAGATGGGTAATGGGAAGACAAGCGATAATCAACTCTTTGAGTTTGATATTGGAGCTAGTCTTGGTTGTAGCATTTCACTTGATATAAATAGTATACATGGGAGCCTAGAAATGAGTTTGAGTGTGATGTCCAGCTTGGTATTGATCTTGGTTGACATTATGAAGAAAATAGACATCCTTATTAGAGACCACCCAATATGATTGAATCTAACATTGACTCACTTTCTCTATAAGAACAAAAATTTTAGTCACAGATAGATGCTCCTTCTTGTGAAGAAGAATATGTTCATACACCTTACCATTCATTCTATTTGATGAACTAATTGATAGTGAATGAGGGTGGGATTGTGGTAGCATTATGTCATTATGATATGATGCATAATATAGTTAAAAATTACCTCTAGAGGATTTAGTTAGAGAGAAGACAAAAGAGAATTTAAGTGGATTCTTCTCTTTATAGTTTATAGGATATCAAAGAAGGTATAGGAATAATGAAGTCAAATTATTTTCACCTTATTTTAAATCATGATCGCCTTCTCAACTTAGTTGTGATCTATTTAGTTTCCTTTACAAGGAAAGAGGAATAAATTTATGATCTTTTCTTACAATTGGGAATGACCACTTATTCCTTAGACAAACTGGGAAAGACCATTTCTTATCCATCAACAATCCATGGGAATGATGTAAGGAGATTATAGACCAAATAGGTCATTGACAAGATTAATTAAATCCATAAGTATGAGATCGAACAACATGATTTTTTCACCCTTTTGACTAATCTCTTTTTAAAATTTAGGGAGGAGCTTGCTGGCTATAATATTACAGTACTTACCTCATGGATTTTGCCTCCTCTATCTTTGATTTATGATAATTTTTTGATACTTTTCAAAATTATATTAGGTTTCTCCTAGAGGGAAATGGTTATTGATTTGGATAGGAGAGATTTGAACTACCCTTTTGAAGTTAGAGGAAGGGTGTAAGAGGAGTTCTTACACCTTTTGAGTTGTAGAGATACTTTGTACTCTATTTTGGATTTGTTTTATTGGTTGCCTAGTTCTATTACAATCTGTACTAGAAGCTTGATAGGGTTTGTATTTATTTTTATGCACCTACATTGGCTGTCAAACATATTTACAAGAGATCACTATGGGAGAATTGGACTATCATTGATTCAATCACCTCAATTGTAGTAATATGTTCAAGAATATCTAAAGGTTTGGATGGCACTCATGATGATAATGTTATTAAAGTTGATCTTATGATTTTGAGTTGTGAGCAATATTTTGTTGTTGCTAGCACAAAGGGAATTACACATGGTCCCTCCGATATTCCATTGGTGTAGGAAGGAGTGATTCACCTTGAGTTCATATTAAGGTGGGTTCATCAGTTTACCTTTAGTTTGCATGCACAACAATTAACTATGTCACTAGTAGTATCGAGAAGTAGACTAAAAAAGGGGTGTACAAGTCTATTTTGGCATTCTATAAGTTGAATATGGGCCTCTAATTTAGCCTCACACTTCAACAGTCATTGTTCATTAGTTGCAGACAAGAATGAATATGAGATCACTCACCTTGCCTGTCTAGATGATTCGACATGTTGCCTCCAATCTAGGTAGGGTTCAGGATTGCTTTCAAAATGGAGAGTCTAGCAACCATAGACTAGCACTATAATGGAGGATTTATGCATTTTATTCTAGAATGAGTATGGAAGATTATTCTAGAAATGAAATCTGAGTATTTAATCTAAGAACTTTGAACATAAACTAGATTAGGAAATCAAGTGCATATTTAATCTAAGCATGATATATTAATCTAGAAATGATTATCAAACTAAGAATGAAAGCTTTGAATGTAAGCTAAGTTGCAATGATAATGCGACAACACTTCGTTGCTTGAAAATTGAGAATCCTTTGAATGAGAAACGAGGGTTCTTTTATAGAATCCTAGGTTTAATCAATGGTCGAGATTGAATCAGACAAATGGTGGAGATTGAATAAGAGTTCAGTCCGGAATAGAAAGTTTCTTGCAAAGAGGAAGTCAACTATTTGCCTTTTGGCTGTGTGGAGTAGTTAACTGATTTATTGCCCTTTTGGATTCTTAGTTAACTCAAAGTTTCCTTTTTTGAACTAAAGAGAATATTTTTTGAGAGAATATTTGATTAAATAAATACATTATTGCCCCATAACTGGATTTTCTTAATTATTTGAATAATTAAATCAAAATACTGAAATGAGGATATTTATTCAAAACCAAATGTTTATTTAATTTTTTTTTATATATATTTTAGCTAAAGAGGGTGGATTTAATTTAATTAAAGTGATAGCACTTTATAATTAAATTAATCAATCATAGGGTTTATTTACCCAATTATAGTTAATATTTAGGAATTAAATGTAGCATGTGGTTAATGCAGATTTAACATTTTTTGTATTTGACACTAAGTCGAGTAAAGTCAATTAGAGGAAAGAGTTGGCTAGTACAATAGGACTTTGATGATTTAGAAATCTGATAGAATAGTAAATAGCACAAAATTGGTTAGGATATCAGGATGTCAATTTTGGGGTATTATATTTTGGCCCTCTTTGAATTGATGTGTGAGCAACGTGTTGATTAAAAGAATAGTCTGATGTGACAATGATGATAATTTTAGGATTATATCCATAATGAAGCTTAATCCTCAAACATCAAGGTTAGATTTCCAAGACACCGATCAGATTGAGTTGTAGAACCACCTTTAGAACGAAGCTTGATTCTCTGAAGTTCAGGTTAGATTGTAAAGAAATCATTCAAATTACCAATTTTAGTAAGACTATCCCTAGAATGAGGCTCAATCTTTAGGAGTTGACATTAGATTTCCCCAATACCCATTGATTAAATGACAACTGATACAAATTTTGTTGGAGATTTTCCATTAGGCCAGTACTGACTGCATGTTTTTCATTGATGACAAAATATGGAAAGTAGCATGCATGGAACTATTATGTAGTAAGCTTTTAGTATATGAAGCATGGAAATGATATCAACATGATATCATGGGTACAAAGGTTAATTGTTAGTACATATAGTTTAATAGCAGTTGGTGCCAACAGTGTTCCTAATAGAGTAACAGATAGTGTTTTGTGTATGGTTTTCTGTACAATTGTCATGGAGCCTTGTGCACTTGGATATATGTTAAAGACATGTTAGTGATGTTTTAGTTATGGATGCATAGTCTGTTGATGAGTAGAAGTGAAGTTATGTAGTTGCTATTCGCCAGCAGCAGTTTCCTGTGTTTGTTTAGAAGAGTCGACAGAGATTTTATTGGTTCTTGAGTTGCACCTATCTTTA
This sequence comes from Chamaecyparis obtusa, assembly GCA_027943335.1. Taxonomy (NCBI): domain Eukaryota; kingdom Viridiplantae; phylum Streptophyta; class Pinopsida; order Cupressales; family Cupressaceae; genus Chamaecyparis; species Chamaecyparis obtusa. The sequence goes on from BSBK01009676.1 coordinate 48,107, forward strand.
GGGTATGCACCCTTTGAATTAATCTTGGAGAAGTGTTATTGATGTTTATTTAAGAGCACATGATTTAATTCATCTTATAAAGAGAGTTCCAGTTGTTTTGGTAGAGCCAATAGTATGTAGCATGCATCTACAATTATCTTATTGGACAAGTCCTAGATTGTGTTGCATGCATAGTAGAGCTGAAAAAATGTTTATTAGAGTTTTTTATGGTTTCTCTACTATGATTTCAAGGTGGTTCTAATAGGTTGACTTGATTATATCATTTGGTAGAAAAATATTTATAGGCAGTCATTTGTGATTTCTTGAGTGTGGTTCATGGTTGATTAAGCGGAGCAGAGCAGAGTGTGCAAAGTGTTGAGCCATCAATAGAAGGTCTATGTGACCAAGTAAAGTAATTTTTCTATTCATTGGAACTGATCCAAATAGTAGGTCAAAGCACAGTTCACCAAGATCCAGATAGAGTGTGTATCTATTATTCAGAAGGTTGTAGCCTTTGCCCATTTGAGAAGTGAGCTATCAGATAGTCCATCCTCTCCCCTAACATGGACAATTGTAAAAGACTCCTAATAGGGTCTGACCCTTTACCAAGCCTATTGTACTTAATATATTGTAAAGCTACTCCTAAAAAGGTAAAGGACCTTCTAACAAGGATCATTATACACTAGCACAAAATCTTAGTGGGTATCAAGTCCCACCGGGGTTTTTACCTATTTGGGTTTCCCTGTAACCAAATTATTGGTGGTGTGTTCATGTGTTCTTTCATTGTGATTATGCTTTATGTTTAAGTATACTTAATTGGATAAAGAATTGAATCTTGTAGATAACTGATTCACCCCCACCTCTCAGTTATCTCTTGGGACTATTCCTAGGAATTGGTATTAGAGCCAAGTGCCTCAGAGAGAAAGTTTAACAACTTGAGGTTGATTAGATGGCATACTTCAGGAAAGAAATTCCTAAGTTTGATGGAGAGAATTATCTTGATTTGAAGAACAAGATGGTGACTCATTTGATGTGCATTACTTTTGAAGTTTTTAATGTAACTATAAAAGTATCTAGGATTTCTACTATAGAAGACCTTGCAAAAGATGATGCTACTAACACGCAAAAGGAATTGTCTCATCAGAATGATATTTCTAAAGAAGACCTTATCAACACCCTATCTGATGGTGAATTTTTAGAAGTAAAAAATGTAGATACAACCCATAAAATATGGAAGCACCTAGAAGAGATATTTGAAGGAGACAAGAAAGCAAAGGAATCATACAGAAAGACATGGAAGAAAAGATACAATGCTCTAGAGATTTTTCCTAAAGAAAATATCATAGGCTACAATCAAAGAATAAATGAAGTAGTTGCTGGAATCAGGAACAATGGTGGAGAGATTTCAGAGGAGAACATTATGGATAAATTGATGACTAATCTTACTCTAGAATATGAAAGTAAGATCAACATCCTTGATGAAACTAAGAGACCTTCATTATAAAAATCTCAGCTTTTGAGATTTCAAGATTAAAGATAGAACCAAAGAGTGACACAACTTTCAATGCAACAGTTCATGGTAAGAAATCTGCAAACACTTCTGGTAATTTTGATGATGATGATGAAGAGAAAACATTAGATGATTTTATTTCTATGATTGCTAAAAGAGAAAAGAAACGTAAAAGAAAATATGAAGGTCAATTACCATTTACATGCTTTTCATGTATTAAGATTGGTCACTTTGCATCTAAGTGTCCTACAAGAGCTAGAAAGTTCAAAAAGGATTACAAGACTAAGTATTCTAAGGAATGCTACTATGCTAGGGATGGAGTATCAGATGAAGAATCTAGTGAAGAAGAAATTGGATTCATTTCCATTATCAACAAAATGAATAATAAGATAGCTCATGAAAATAAGAAAGGAAATCAAGAGCATACAATGATTTCACAAGCTAACATAAGGATAGACTGTATTATAGACAGTGGTTGTTCACATCACATGACAAGTGATAAAGGTAGGTTTGTTCATTTGGACAAATACAATGGAGGTATGGTCAAATTTGGAGACAACACTCCTAAACCAATATTTGGTAGAGGAACCATCACCTTGGATGGAAAGAATAGTACTAATAATGTTCTTTATGTTGATGGTTTGAAACATAATCTTCTTAGTGTTGGACAGTTACTTGGAAAAGGCTATCAGCTGGAGTTCAGAGATGACAAATGCATCATTAAAAACAAAGATGGTGTTATGATTGCATTAGGATCAAAGACAAGAGGTAATTTTTTTCAACTCAATTTAGAAGCAAGTTGTTTTGTTGCTAAAGTTGATGATAGTTGGTTGTGGCATAAAATACTATGTCATATAAATTTTGATAACATAGTAAAGATAAGAAATGTAAAGGCAGTAAGAGATCTACCTAGCATAGAAAAGATAGTTGATACTATATGTAGGGATTGTGTGATGGGAAAGCATGTGAGAAATTCATTCAGGATCAAGAAAAATTTAGCAGAGAACAAGTTGAATCTAATTCATATAGACCTATGTGGTCCAACTCAAACAAGATCATACTATGGTGAAAGGTATTTCATTTTGTTTTTTGATGATTATACTAGGATGATGTGGGTTGCGTTATTGAAAGATAAGTCAGAAGCATTTGAGAAATTCAAAATATTGAAAGCTAAGGTTGAGAATGAATTTGGACTAAAGATAAAATGTTTAAGGTTGGATAGAGGAGGAGAATTCACCTCTGACAGATTCTATTTGTACTATGAAGAACATGGCATAAAGAGATAGTTAAGTAAACCTAAAACCCCTCAGTAGAATGGAATTGTAGAGAGAAGGAATAGGATCATTTTTTATACAACGTGCACCATTATGATAGAAGGAAAAGTTGCACAGACCTATTGGAGAGATGCGGTCAATACAACAGTCTATACCATCAATAGAATTCAATTAAGGCCAAGCACTGACAAAACACCATATGGGCTATGGTTTGGTAATGTTCCCACAATAAAATACTTTAGAATCTTTCGAAGAAAGTCTACATCAAGAGGGATGAAGTAGTAGGAAAGTTTGATGGAAGAAGTGATGAAGGTATTTTTCTTGGTTACTCTACTAAAAAGCTTATAGATGTTTCAATTTAAGATTGAAAAAGATCATTGAAAGTGCTCATGTAAAGATTGATGAAAAGTTTATGATTCAAGAAAGATATCATGATTACTCACCTATGATTGAAGAAGAACCTAGACCCTCTACTAGTGAGACAGTTATTGAAGAAATGTTTGACAGTATTGATGTGTTATTCAATGACCATGAGACAAGTGAAGAGGAAACTCCTAAGGCTGATAAGTCAGCATCACCTAAAGTTCCAAAGTTTACATCAAGAAATCATTCCAAGACAAACATCATTGGAGATCAGAGTGCAAAATTCTTAACAAGATCACAAGAAAAGAACTCAACTAATAGTGAAGCAGTATGTTTACTATCTCAGATTGAACCCTTAAGTGTTGAAGATGCATGTAATGATTCAAATTGGTATGATGCTATGAAAGAAGAACTTGATCAAATTGTTAAGAATCACACTTGTGAACTAGTCCCAAGACCTAGTTCTAAGAATGTGATTGGAACAAAGTGGATATTTAGAAACAAGATGAATGAAGATGGTACTGTAGTAAGAAACAAAGCAAGATTAGTATGTAAAGGATATGCACAAAGAGAAGGAATTGATTACTCTGACACATTTGCACCTATGAGTAGATTAGAAGCTATTAAGTTGTTTCTAGCTTATGCTACAGTTAAAAAATTCAAAGTTTATTAGATGGATGTCAAGTCAGCATTCTTGAATGGAGATTTGAAAGAAGTATACATTGAGTAGCCAAAATGATTCACCTTATAAGACAGACCTAATATGGTATGTAGATTAAAGAAGGCCCTCTATGGACTTTAGAAAGCCCCTAGAGCATGGTATGAGAGACTAGATGGATGATTGCAAGCCAATAGAAACCCCTATGATCACTAGATGCAAGCTTACAAAAGAAGATGACTCACTAGTAGTAGATATAACATTGTATAAGTCTATGATCGGTAAAATCATATATCTTACTCAAACTAGACTTGATATTTCCAATGTAGTTGGCATAGTTGGAAGATTTGCAATAGAGCCTAAACAAAGGCACCTCATGGAAGTAAAAAGAATATTCAAATACTTGTAGGGAACTATAGATTATGGTCTATGGTATCCTAATTTAGAAAATGTTGAGCTTCATCTATACATTGATGCATATTGGGTAGGATGTGTTGATGACAGAAAGAGTACTTTGGGTAGAGTAGTGTTTCTTGGTGATAGACTTGTCATTTGGACAAGCAAGAAGTAAAATTGTATTTCTCAGTCAACAGCAAAAGAAGAGTATATTGCAGCAGCCTTGAATTGTTCTACAATTGTTTGGATCAAGTAGATGATAAAGGATTTTGGAATTCAGATTGATTATTCTATTTTTATTCACTCTAATAACATTAGCACTATCAATATGTCAAAGAACCCTATGATGCATGCAAAGACAAAGCACATTGAAATTTAAGTATCACTTCCTAAGAGAGAAAGTAGGAGAGAAAGAAGTAAAGTTGGACTATGTGAGTACTAAAGATTAGTTGGCAGATATATTCACAAAGCCCTTACCTAAGGATACTTTTGAGTATCTCAAGGAGAAGTTGGGAGTAATTCCCTTCCCTGATTCTTCTTAGAAGATAGAAGGAAAGGCATCAGTCCTCTGGGACTGGTGGAAGGTTGACTACTGTACCTCAAGAGTAGTATCGGTACTTGAAATGAATGGCACCCTTTTCCATTGATGTCAAAGGGGGAGTATATATAGAGTCATGAAAAACATAAGTAAAAAGAGGAGTAATATATTAAGGGGGAGAAGTATGTTGGCAATTTCGCTAAGGTATGTACATAGATGTTGTCATTATGGAAACATATGTTCCCTATGAAGAGTGCATAAGCTGGAAAGTAAGTATGGAAGATCACAGACTAAAATTGTCTAAGTATGAAATAGTGATTTTGAAAGAGCATCCGATACAGTTTGTTTTGGCGACGTTCACTAGAGCATGATCAGAGTTTGTGAAGTTGAATAGAAACTCTATGGTGTCTAAGGATACCTTATCTCAGTGTGCAAAAGAGTATATATAGTACAAACAAAGTTATGACTATTTTACCGATGATAGAGTACAGCCCACAGTGGAGTTTTGAAGACATAACTAGTAAATGAATTAAGGGATTATTTTTCTTGTCAAAATAATGACTTAATATTATAAATAGATGACATACTAGATGCTTAATCTTGGATAAAGATATGCAAGCTAACAAGAGAAAGATATTATGTTTGTATCTTGTATAAATAAAGATGTATCAAACATACTTGAAATGTAACATGTAATATATGTAAATTGTGATAGCAGTGAAAGTTGTTGATGTGAAGTTGTAAGTGTAACACCCCCTCTAATACTTAAAGTTAAAAGACGAAACCAAATAAGAAACAACCATAAACAAAACCACATAGAACCATAGTAATAAATTTTATTTTTTTAAATTACAAATTGGAACATATAATCATAGTAACTGCTTCTAAAAGCTTTATAGTTTTCAAATGAATTACATCAAAGCAATAACAATACTCTTTATTCAAAGACTTAGTTTCAAAAAACAAAATTTCCTTCTTTACCAATCCTTTACATTCTATGAACAGTTCTGATAACTAATAACCAAGAAATGATCTGCTTCCCATAAATCTTAACAACTGCTATCCACTGTCCCATACTCATTGATTTATCCATCTAAAACCTGAAAATCAAAATGAACACAAACGCAAATTGCAAATAGGGCTTAGTCACACTAATTTAGATAATGAATCATCTCCAAAATTTTGCAACCATAAAAGTCAGTATAATATAACAATTATGCAAATTAATTACAGATGTTATTGAAATCTAATAACATAATTACATTCTTTTTACACCAAAATCATCAAGCATTGTATCTCTTTCAAACAAAAATAAACTCGCAAAGAAAATTACAAAGTAATGATCCAATAGTTCATGGGTGTCCACATAAGGACCTACGCTATGTATCCTTAAGGAAACCTCGTAGTAATCCGTTATGTCTGATGAAACCATAATGTTTTATCTTGTTAATTGAAACCCATATCCCTTGAATTTTTAATTATCACTTAATTAAACAATTGACATAAAATATTTCCCATAAGGATATAGACTAGTGTCAGTCAGAACTGACAAAAATTCTATCACCACAAGGTACTAGACTAGTGTCAGCCCCCAATCTAAGGATCATACTTGCATTATCTCAAAACACTTGATCTAGAAATTAATGGTTGAAATAAAATGAACTACATTACACCATTTCACTAACACTCCATTACTATTGCATCAATTTATAAAATTGAAACAGCAATAAAAAATCCATTTAGATCCATGTTTCCATTTCCTTAACAAACATTCTTAAACATGATGTTTCCCAAAAGAAGAAAAGGTCACAATACTTTATCCATCACAAATCCAATCAAATAATAATCTCCACATTAACTTAACATTATATCTGAAACTATACATTAAAATGTCCATATTGAAATCACGATTCCATTGAATAGAAAAGAACTAATATAATCATTTATCAACTGAATCAACACAACACCCATCACTTTTAACAAACATACAAACTTGCCATAAACCAATTTATTATAAACTAATTTGCTATACATCCTGCTCTGTTAATTACAAGTTCATACTTTTATATACATGTTGGCGTATGTACATGTATACACCACAGCTTGTGTATACATATACATATCCCAGGAGGTCTATATATATATATACATATATATAATTCTATAAACTTGTAATTAATAGTTCAGAATGATAAACATAGCATCTCTTATATACATGTTGGCATATGTACATGTATACACCACGGCTTGTGTATACGTATACATATCCCAACAACTATATATAAACACATATATATCTATATATATATATATATATAAAACGTAACTCATCATTCACAAAAGTTCAAGCCCATAACTACACATTGAACAAAACCATACTAGTCATCTCTGTCCTATCAAAAACACATCTACCTTAATATACTACTGAATCTGCCGATTTCATAAAAGAATGACAAAATATTAAGAACCGTCATCAACATTTAAACAAAATATCAAAGTGGTCTTCCTTACAGCCTGAAAATGATAATAATCGACTTTCCTATATACTCCTAGCATTTCCTAATGTCGATACAAAACTATATTTCACACTAGTAATTATTTTTGACGAATCATCTAGCTCTCAGTCAAGAATTGAGTACAACCAAGATATTCTCATTTTCACTATTGACTGAAACAGACAGTGACAAACACCCATTTGACACAATAAACATCGATACTAGATTCAGATTATAACAATGGTAAGAATACCTGATTTCACCTTAAGACCAAAGACTCTTACATAATGTAAACATTTTGTTGCTACAGTGTTCCTAACAATAGGAAATAGTATGAGAATACTGTTAAAGAATCTTTTAAACAAACACTCATCCTGTGTTTCAAACTGCATTTATATGCCGATTCTCATTCCCGATTAACCCCCTTAATATTGACCTAAGAAAAAGTAAACGATGACACAAAACACACTATGGAATAACCATATATCATCTGCAACAACTATAATCCCATATTTTAGCACAAACTTAAATAAAACACTGCCAACCTTATACTCAGAACAAAGAAAACCCATCAACACAATATGCTTGAAACAACATATTAATAACATGAATTTCAAATTCCTCCACTAAACATAAAATCCATTAACTAAATAAACTTCGTAATCCAACCAAGAAGAAATCCGGTTCATGACCGAGCTCACAGAGTATACAATCACAATACCTTCCATTCATCAACTCACTAACAGTGAAACTAAACAATCTAATATTTCATTTGCAGAAAATAAAATGGAAATAGCGGATAAGGTGAGAGATTGGCCCTACCTAGTATTTGTGTGGGGAGGTAACCAAAGACCGAAATGCCAAAACTAGCCCCTACCTAGTGAGCTTCACTGTCGAACCCTAATCTCAACCACGATGATCTTTTTGCACTGACTGCCAAAGTGTCCTGCAAGAGAGCCCACAATGCAAATGCAGAGATAATAGTATGAAACAAAAAACTTCCTAAATGACCATGATCAGAAGGGTAAAACTTGCCGTGAAAACCCCTTTCCATTCCAAGCAACTTATCATGTAAGATACAATAGGAAAACAAGTCCATTACTAACTATTTACCCAAACTGTCGCAGAATAACATGGTGAAAAATGGAGTCATAATTCAACTGCAACTCTTCACCAGAGTCAATGGTGGACATCAAACACAAAAATGAATTACATCGATGAGTTCATTCAATATGAACTTATCTCTTGCAGCAAACACAATACATTCCCTGCCAAATGTCCATCAAAGTACAATCCCATAACCTAAAAACAGGTTAAACCCCACTAACACAACTATGCGATGAAAGTGCATTTAAACCCTGCCGTGATAAGTCATGTCTTCGAGCCAGATCATAAATAGGAAGACTTAGAGATAGATAATATACATCTATGTTAGATAACATTAGTCGATCTTAGGTTAAGAAAACTAACTTAAGCATCAATGATAACAGCACATTAACAATGCCAAAATACTAACACTCACCAAATTAACTTCCTAATAACATACACAATAGGGTATGCTAACTTAGATAATTCTTTAGTTTTAGCTAAAGAAAAACAACATAGTTTCTAAAACAAGTATTCATAAATATATGTATAAATATACATATATATATATATATATATATATATATATATATATATATATATATATATATATATATATATATATATATATATATATATATATATATATATATATATATATATATATATATATATATATATATATATATATATATATATATATATATATATATATATATATATATATATATATATATATATATATATATATATATATATATATATATATATACATTTTTTTATTTGAACTCAAAATTTGATTAAAATTAAGTAACAACAATTTCTATAAACTGTCTGCAACATCAAGATACATTTATCCATAATAATAAAACCAATTCTAATTATGTTTAACATAAATATTTAGAATTCCAAAAAAACAATGAATCAATTAAAAGACAATTGACTAACCATTTTAGTTGTCCTTATTTTCACAATCATACCAGTGCTTGAATCTCTACTGAACTATCCATTTCCATTAATTATACCAATTCTGACATCATAAAATCTTATTAAGCTACAGAAATAGACATAATTCTCTGAGTGTCTGGCAGAACCAAAATACCTATTACAGAGATAAACATATTTATTCAAACAACAAGGTTCAAATGAATGAAGTCAAAGTTCAAACTCATAGAAGTCTAATAGAAATATTGTTCCAGATAAAATGATGCTAATCAAACCAGAAATCCAACATAACATAACATTGAAAAGTAAAGTCTGAGACTATCATGGGCATGACACCCTTCCCCACCAGACTAGGCTTACTCCTGGAAGCCTGTAAACAAATGAGGATGTGAAACTCTCATAGCCCTTGTATCTTCCCAAGTTGTAGAAGCTACATCATCAAGATCCCATAACACCTTTACCTGCTCCACCTTGTGTCCTTTGAGATTTAGCTCTCTTTGCTGGATGATCTGTACTGGTTCCAGCATCAGTTGACCATCTACCACCTGTAAATTTTTCCAATTTAGCACGTGTGCAATGTCAGGTATATATTTCCTTAAGATGGAAATATGAAATACATCATGAATTTGGGAAAGACTGGGAGGCAAAGCAAGTCTGTAGGCAATTGGACCCACTCGTTCTAGGATCTCAAATGGTCCCACAAGTCTTGAAGATAATTTTGACCCTTTACCATACTTAATAGGACTTTTTTGGGGCCTAACTTGAAGAAATACCTTATTCCCAACTTCAAATTGACGTTCAATCCTATGTAGGTCTGCATACTTTTTCTTCCTGTCCTGAGTTGTAGATAGGTGTTCTCTGATGCACTTAACCTGCTGTTCTAAATCCTGAAGCATCTCGGGACCTAAAAGAATTATGTCCTCAAGATTGTCCAAGCTTAAAGGTGTTCTACACGGTCTTCCATACAAAGCTTGGAAAGGAGCCATACCTATAGAACTATGGTAACCATTGTTGTAAGCAAATTCAACCAGATGTAAATACTCTTCCCATCTATTTTGCCTATCCATCATATACATTCTAAGCATATCTTCCAAAATCTGATTGACATGCTCAGTCTGTCTGTCAGTTTTGGGATGATATGCTGAACTAAATTTTAGCTGAGTACCTAATTCAAGCTACAAAGATCTCGACAGAGATGAAGTAGAAACTAAATCCCTATCAGATATGATCTTCTTAGGAATCCCATGCAGCTTAACAACCTGTTCCATATAAATCTGTGCAACAGATGTAGCATTATAAGTGGATCTTATGGGAATAAAGTGGGCAACTTTGGTTAATCGGTCAACAACAACCATAATGGCATCATGTCACCTAGCTGAAAATGGTATCCCCACTATGAAATCTATGGATATGGTATCCCATTTCCATTCAGGCATGCTGTGAGATTGAAGTAAACCAGCTAGATGTTGATGTTTAGCTTTTACTCTCTGACACTCCAAGCATCTAGCCACAAAATTAGCAATATCCCTCTTCATACCCGGCCAGTAGTGATGCTTCTTAAGATCAACATGCATCTTCTTCACACCAGGATGTGCTAAATAAGGTGCCTTATGTGCTTCAGTCATAACTAGGTTCTGAAGATCCCCAACTTCTGGCACATATATGCTGCCTCGGTAAGTCATCAGTCCTTCAGTGCTGATAGAGTAACCCTCAAATCTGCCTTCTAATACACTGCCACTATCAATCACTACTTTGACATCTAAGTACCAAGGATCAGTAACCAAATTCAGAAGTATTCTCTCTTTCAAGTCAATTGTGAGGGTCAAAGAAGAGAGTTCATGATGCCTTCTGCTAAGAGCATCTTCTACTTTGTTTTCTTTACCCTGAATATACTTCATTTCAAAGTCATACTCACACAAAAATTCCATCCATCTGCACTGACGTGCATTAAGATTGAGCTATGTGAACAAATATTGTAGACTTCTATGATCGGTATGTAGCTCAAAATGTTGACCAAGAAGAAAATGCCGCCATTTGGTCAAAGCATGAATCACTGCTGCGAGTTCCAAATCATGAGTAGGGTAATTAATTTCATGATCCTTTAGTTTCCTAGATTCATAAGTAATGACCCTGCCGTCTTACATCAAAATAGCCCCTAAACCATTCAATGAGGCATTAGTGCACACAACAAATTCCTTAGAAGGATCAGGTACCGCTAAAATTGGTGCACTAGTCAAACGTTCCTTAAGATGTTGGAATGCTTCTTCACATTTATCTGACCAGATGAATTTCTTACCCTTTCTCTGGAGAGAAGTAATGGAATGGGCTATCTTTGAAAAATTAGCCACAAATCTTTTGTAGTAGCTAGCCAGACCCATAAAACTTCATACTTCAGACACATTGGTAGGAGTTGGCCACTATACAATTGCCCTGATCTTAGCAGAATCAATAGCTATTCCATCTCCTGTAATGATGTGACCCAAATAACTTATTTTAGTTTTGAAAAATTTACATTTTTTAGGATTGGCATATAGCTTGTTCCTCTGGAGACATTCAAAAACTTGCCTCAAATGCTGCTCATGCTCCTCCAAGGAGTTAGAGTATACCAAAATGTCATCAAGGAACACTACCACAAACTTATCTAAGAAAGTCCTGAATACTCCCTGCATCAAACTCATGAATACTGATGGTGCATTAGTCAACCCAAATGGCACTACCATGAATTCATAATGCCCATACATTGTGCAAAAAGTTGTTTTATGAATGTCAGCTTCTTGAATCCTTAACTAATGGTATCCAAATTTGAGATCAATCTTGGAAAACACCTTGGCACCCTTCACTTGATCAAACAAATCATCGATGCGAGGCAAAGGATATCTATTTTTTATGGTAGCTTTATTCAGTTGTCTATAGTCGATACAAAGCCTCAAAGATCCATCCTTCTTCTTGACGAAGATAACAGGTGCTCCCCAAGGTGATACACTAGGTCTAATAAGCCCCTTCTCAAGAAGTTCCTCAAGTTGAACCTTGAGTTCCACTAATTCTTGAGCGGTCATGCGGTAAGGAGTCTTCAAAATCAGTTCAATTCCTAGCAAAAGATCAATCCTAAAATAAATTTCTCTTTTAGGTGGGATTCCCAGAATCTCTGTAATGAATAGATCTGAGAATTCCTTCAAAATTGGATGATCTAAGCTGGTGCTCCAAGCAATTGGTTCTTCAAAATCATTAATAGAAATAGCAAACATATTGCATCCCTTTTGTAAACATCTTTGAAGTTGCTTAGCTGAAATAGTTCTAACTGACATAGGCCTCTTAACACATGTAATAATCTTTATGGTTCTATTATCATCGATACATCTAACGGTCTTCTCTCTACAATCGATGACAGCTTGGTGTTGATCTAACCAATCCATACCCAGAATAATGTCATAAGAACCTAAAGGAATAACCCTAAGGTTAACTATAGTAGTAAAAGCCTTAAATTGGACCTTACAATTTTCAGCTATAAACCCTGATTCAACCTTAGTCCCTAATGCTAACTCAACTTGCCATGCCAATTCAGCTTTACTCACAAGAATTGCACATTGCTTAACCAAATTGGAAGAAATAAAAGAGCCAGTGGCACCAGAGTCAAATAAAATAGATATCTTCTTACCTTGGTAATTACCTCTAGCTTCAATCACAGTGTTCTGATGATCTACTTGTTTCTGATCCACAGTAGCAAAGATGTGATGATTCCTTCTAGAATCACCAATAGTAGCCTCAGAACCTATGGCTTTAGACCTAACCTGACTATTGCCTCGAAGGGTACAATTCCATTGCAAATGCCCCAATTGCCCACATTGCCAACATTCTGCTCCTCTCTTGGTACTTTTATCCTATGATGAGTTCACTGGAGGTGATGCATAACTCTGGTGTATACTCTGAGTTGGTTTAAAGGACTTAGGTTGCTCAGGAACCTTGAAACTCTTGTTTGATTTGGAAAACTTTTCAAACTTCCTCTTCTAAAATTTACCACTCGATCCACTAGAAACTGCCTTGAAATTGTCTTGATAAGGTTTCTGATTCTTCCCACCACTTTGAGCTGGTGGATTCATTGATCCTTTGGCTAAAAATCCTAACTTCAATTCTGTGAGCTTGGCTTGATCAGCAGCTTCTTTCACTATCTTAGGTTTGAAAGTTCTCACTTCTCCAATTTTAGGGTTCAAACCCCTAATGAAGTGTTGTACCAAAGGCTTATCATTCTCTAGCCAAACAGAATATTTCTTCAGTTGGAAAAACCTCCTCTCATACATTTCCACCATTGAATTGCCTTGAGAAATATTAAAGAATTCTTCGGATCTAGTTTGCTGCCAATAATCTGACATGAATCTCTCACGAAATCTTTCTATGAAAAGCTCCCATGTAACCTGAGAGATAAGAATTCCAAGTTGCTCTACTTCCATATTCCACCATATGGAAGCAAAGGATCTTAGCTGCATTACAGTCCAATGAACCTTCACATTACCGTGATAATCATGGAGAATAAAACATCTTTCGATGTTCAAGAGCCATGCTTTAGCTTCAGCACCACCCTCTGTTCCATTGAAATATGGTCCTTTGAGCTTAGAAAGGTCTTTTAACTGAGTCCTGATAACAGGATCTTCTACTACAGGGACTCGTATAACATGAGCATTTGCTGAACCAACTAGAATATTGTTCCTTGCTTCAATGTTATCCAACCTATCAAGGATCTGTCGGAGAACTTCAACCTGGGGTACCTCTCGATCTTCCTGATCCATTCCTAGTAAAGGATCAACTTGTTCATCACCAAGTACTCCTTGGCAACCTCGTCCTCTTCCTCAGCCACGACCATGACTGTGTCGTCCACCCCTACCTCTACCTAAATCAACATCAACTAGGTCACCACATCTTTGTGCTCCTCATGTAATAGGAGGCATTCTTGAAATCCTATAGAAAAGATCAATAAAAAATCACTAACGGAAACATAATGATAAAACCCCTTTTCTTTTAAACCCTCAAGCCATGAGTGTTTAAACTCGGGCTCTGATACCAAATGTAACACCCCATCTAATACTTAAAGCTAAAAGATGAAACCAAATAAGAAACAACCATAAACAAAACCACATAGAACCATAGTACTAAATTTTATTTTTTTTAAATTACAAACTGAAACATATAATCATAGTAACTGCTTCTAAAAGCTTTATAGTTTTCAACTGAATTACATCAAAGTAATAAGAATACTCTTTATTCAAAGACTTAGTTTCAAAAAACAAAATTTCCTTCTTTACCAATCCTTTACATTCTACGAATAGTTCTGATAACTAATAACTAAGAAATGATCTGCTTCCCATAAATCTTAACAAATGCTATCCACTGTCCCATACTCATTGATTTATCCATCTAAAACTTGAAAATAAAAATGAACACAAACGCAAATTGCAAACAGGGCTCAGTCACACTAATTTAGATAATGAATCATCTCCAAAATTCTGCAACCATAAAAGTCAGTATAATATAACAATTATGCAGATTAATTACAGATGTTATTGAAATCTAACAACATAATTACATTCTTTTTACACCAAAATCATCAAGCATTGTATCTCTTTCAAACAGAAATAAACTCGCAAAGAAAATGACAAAGTAATGATCCAATAGTTCATGGGTGTCCACATAAGGACCTACGCTAAGTATCCGTAAGGAAACCTCGTAGTAATCCATTATGTCTGATGAAACCGTAATGTTTTATCTTGTTAATTGAAACCCATATCCCTTGAATTTTTAATTATCACTTAATTAAACAACTGACAGAAATTAATTCCCATAAGGATATAGACTAGTGTTAGTCACAACTGACAAAAATTCTATCACCACAAGGTACTAGACTAGTGTCAGCCCCCAATCTAAGGATCATACTTGCATTATCTCAAAACACTTGATCTAGCAATTAATGATTGAAATGAAATAAACTACATTACACCATTTCACTAACACTCCATTACTACTGCATCAATTTATAAAATTGAAACAGCAATAAAAAATCCATTTAGATCCATGTTTCCATTTCCTTAACAAACATTCTTAAACATGATGTTTCTCAAAAGAACAAAAGATCACAATACTTTATCCATCACAAATCCAATCAAATAATAATCTCCACATTAACTTAACATTATATCTGAAACTGTACAATAAAATGTCCATATTGAAATCACAATTCCATTGAATACAAAAGAACTAATATAATCATATATCAACTAAATCAACACAACACCCATCGCTTTTAACAAACATACAAACTTTCCATAAACCAATTTATTATAAACTAATTTTCTATACAACCTGCTCTGTTAATTACAAGTTCATACTTTTATATACATGTTGGCGTATGTACATGTATACACCATGGCTTGTGTATACATATACATATCCCAGCAGGTGTGTATGTATATATATATATATATATATATATATATATATATATATATATATATATATATATATATATATATATATATATATATATATATATATATATATATATATATATATATATATATATATATATATATATATATATATATATATATATATATATATATATATATATATATATATATATATATATATATATATATATATATATATATATATAACGTAACTCATCATTCACAAAATTTCAAGCCCATAACTACACATTGAACAAAACCATACTAGTCATCTTCCTCCTATCAAAAACAAATCTACCTTAATATACTACTGAATCTGCCGATTTCATAAAAGAATGATAGAATATTAAGAACTATCATCAACATTTAAACAAAATATCAAAATGGTCTTCCTTACAGCCTGAAAATGATAATAATCAACTTTCCTATATACTCCTGGCATTTCCTAATGTCAATACAAAACTATATTTCACACTGGTAATTATTTCTGAAGAATCATCTAGCTCTTAGTCAAGAATTGAGTACAACCAAGATATTCTCATTTTCACTATTGACTGAAACAGATAGTGACAAACACCCATTTGACACAACAAACATCGATACCAAATTCAGATTATAACAGTGGTAAGAATACCCAATTTCACCTTAAGACCAAAGACTCTTACATAATGTAAACATTTTGTTGCTACAGTGTTCCTGACAACAGGAAACAGTATGAGAATATTGTTAAAGAAGGTTTTAAACAAACACTCATCCTATGTTTCAAACTGCATTTATATGCCGATTCTCATTCCCGATTAACCCACTTAATACTGACCTAATAAAAAGTAAATGATGACACAAAACACACTTTGGAATAACCATATATCATCTGCAGCAACTATAATCCCATAGTTCGGCACAAACTTAAATAAAACACTACCAACCTCATACTCAGAACAAAGAAAACCCATCAACACAATATGCTAGAAACAGCATATTAATAACATGAATTTCAAATTCCTCCACTAAACATCAAATCCATTAACTAAATAAACTTCTTAATCCAACCAAGAAGAAAACCGGTTCATGACCGAGCTCACAGAGTATACAATCACTATACCTTCCATTCATCAACTCACTAATAGCGAAACTAAACAATCTAATATTTCATTTGAAGAAAATAAAATGGAAACAGAGGATAAGGTGAGAGATTGCCCCTGCCTGGTATTTGTGTGGGGAGGTAACCAAAGACCAAAATTCCAAAGCTAGCCCCTGCTTGGTGAGCTTCACTGTCGAACCCTAATCTCAACCATGATGATCTCTTTCCACTGACTGCCAAAGTGTTGTGCAAGAGAGCCCACAACACAAATGTAGAGATAATAGTATGAAACACAAAACTTCCTAAATGACCATGATCAAAAGGGTAAAACTTTCCGTGAAAACCCCTTTCCATTCCAAGCAACTTATCATGTAAGATACAACAGGAAAACAAGTCCATTACTAACTATTTACCCAAACTGTCATAGAATAACATGGTGAAAAATGGAGTCATAATTCAACTGCAACTCTTCACCAGAGCTGATGTTAGACATCAAACACAAAAATCAATTACATCGATGAGTTCATTCAATACAAACTTATCTCTTGCAGTAAACACAATACATTCCCTACCAAATGTCCATCAAAGTAAAATCCCATAACCCGAAAATAGCTTAAACCCCACTAACACCACTATGCGATGAAAGTGCATTTAAACCCTGCCGTGATAAGTCATGTCTTCGAGCCAGATCATAAATAGGAAGACTTAGAGATAGATAATATACATCTATGTTAGATAACATTAGTCAATCTTAGGTTAAGAAAACTAACTTAAGCATCAATGATAACAGCACATTAACAATGCCAAAATACTAACACTCACCAAATTAACCTCCTACTAACATACACAATAGGGTATGCTAACTTAGATAATTCTTTAGTTTTAGCTAAAGAAAAAAAAACATAATTTCTAAAACAATTACTCATACATATATATATATATATATATATATATATATATATATATATATATATACATACACATACATTTATTTGAACTGAAAATTTGATTAAAATTAAGTAACAACAATTTCTATAAATTGTCTGCAACATCAAGATACATTTATCCATAATAATAAAACCAATTCTAATTATGTTTGACATAAATATTTATTATTCCAAAAAAACAATGAATCAATTAAAAGACAATTGACTAACCATTTTAGTTGTCCTTATTTTCACAATCATACCAATGCTCAAATCTCTACTGAACTATCCAGTTCCATTAATTCAAAAGTCAGTCTATACCAATTCTGACATCAAAAAATCTTATTAAGCTACAGAAATAGACATAATTCTCTAAGTGTCTAGTAGAACCAAAATACCTATTATAGAGATAAACATATTTATTCAATCAACAAGGTTCAAATGAACAAAGTCAAAATTCAAACTCATAGAAGTCTAACAGAAATATTGTCCCAGATAAAATGATGCTAATCAAACCAGAAATCCAACATAACATAACATTGAAAAGTAAAGTCTGAGACTATCAGGGGCATGACAGTAAGTAGTACCACAATGTAATCAGTAAAAGTTTGTATTACTTGTTTGGGAAGTGAGCTCATCTAGTAATCAAGTTTTGTATCTACAACTCCTAACAGGGTTGAGGCTTCTAACAAGGCCTATAGTCCCTTAACCAGTACTGATACACTATATGATTGTAACAGGCTCCTAACAGGGTCAACATCCTTAACCAGATATCTTTTGATTAGTGGATCTTTGTGGGTACCATCCCCACCAGGGTTTTCCCTTGGCTAGGGTTTCCTCGAGAAAATATCATGTGTTATGAGTTCTTTACATTTACTATTATGTATGATATTTAGTTTCTTATGCTTTGTATGCATTAAAGTAATCTGTTATATCCATAAGTGGGCAAAAGTAAATGTTTTTGAAATATTGATTCACCCCCCCCTCTCAATATTTCCTATTTCTAAAAATTGGTATCAGAGTGCAGTTACTCAGAGAAGAAACATTCAAGGAAAGCTTAGCAGCTTGAGTAGGATCTCTATGGATATGGATCAATTATAGAAGAATCTTGAAGAAGCTCTTGAGAAAATTGATATGCTTACTGATGAAAGAAACACTTTGAAAAGAAAGTATGATGATGCAAAGAATCTTATTGACAAATTGAAAGGTAAGATAGAAGAACTAAAGTTTGAAAAGGAATCTGAAATTCTTCTTGAAGATTGTGAAGACTTAGAAAAAGAAAATGTAATCCTTAAACATGAATTGAAGATAGAAAATCTGAAGCTTAGCTTGAAAGATGGAAATGACAATTTGAGATCTAAGAATGAAAGTTTAAAGAATGAAAATGAAGATCTGAAATCTAAACTTGGCAAGGTAACATCCAAATTTGATAAAGTGAAACTGCAGTATGATGAACTTGAGAAATACAACAAAATTGTGAAAGGTGAATTGACTCAATCCAAACAACAACTTGAGAGGTTATATTCAAATAGTGAAAAGATTGATAAGCAAGTATCTTATGGAAAACCATTTTATGACAAAACTGGTCTTGGATTTAACATATTGAAGATAGTTAGTGAAAGCAAGAAACTAGATTTGAATGAATGTGAAAGCAGTGAAGAAAAGAAGTTAGATGATAACAAATCTGAAGATGCACCTAAGCAAGAAGAATCACCGAAGAAAGAAGATGCACTAAAGCAAGAAGAATCACCAAAGCAAGAAGAATCAATGAAGTAAGAAGATGCACTAAAGCAAGAAGAACCACCGAAGCAAGAAGAATCATCCAAAGGTACGCAAAGTGAGTTCAAAGCTAGATGTTTTACTTGTAATACTATTGGTCATATGGAGAGAGATTGTATAGGTAAACAATTCAAACCTCTAAATGGTTATTGTTATAATTGTCATGCTTTTTGACATAGAGCTATTGAATGTATAAGATCTAAAGTTATTGAGAATAATTATAATAGAGGAATGTCTAGAAATACTAATAATGTAGATTAGAGATCAACTGAAGACATGAAAAGAGGAAATGGAATAGTATGTTTTAGATGCAACAAAATTGGACATATTGCTAGAAATTGTAGGAAACAAATCAATCAGCAAACACCTAGATATGGAACCAATGGAATCACTTGTCAGATATGTAACAAGATTGGACACACAACAAGATTTTGCAGAATGAACAATGGAGGTTATCATTACAACCCTAACCCTATAAACTCTGCAAGAAGGAATGAAAATGCAGGAAACAAAGAGAAAGGTTGCTATAGCAATGAAGATGAAGTAAAATTTGTTAAAGCCACAGATCAAGGAGGTATATTCAGCATTGAAGGTAATCAGGAAGGTAATGTATCTGAAGGTAAGAATGATTCTTTACCTAACCCTTCTTTAAGCACTTAAATTATGTAAATTTCTATAGTTTAGGAACTTAGAATTAGTATAGAGTTAGATTTTGAAGGAGTTAAGTTTTGCATAGTTAGATGAAGGTTTTTTATGTTATAGTAATGCTATGGTTAAGTGTGCAAAAAGAAATATTGTGTTTTACAAGGTTGCAAGAAGATTTATGGTTGCAGGTTTATAGAATCAGCTTTTTGACATTTTGGCAGCAAAATAATTGAATGCAATGTCAGATTGAGTGAATGCTAAGTGTTAAAAGATTGAAATCAAAGTTATTATGATTTTCAAGTGATTAGAAGTGATTCAGAAGTGAAGAAAGAAGTTTGGAAGTGATTTGCAGAAGTTTGAAGCGCCGATCTAGCGAAAGCCCTAATTTTGTGAATTTGAGGTATTTATCTGACTACGATCTTGAATTAGCTAAAGTAATCAGATATAATCATGAATGTTTCATTGATTCACAACATTAAGGATAAGACAGACATAGAAATAAGAAACATCCAATTGAACCCTCAGAAAGAGATGATAGTTTAGCCTTATCATCCGTACCAGATGAAGTTCTTCATTTAGAAAATGTTAAAAATTATCTTGGATGCAAGTATGAAACCCTAAGGGAGAGTGATTTTAATGGTGAATATAAGAAATTGTACAACTCAAATATGTTAGTTAAACAAGGTTATGAACATCTAGAAAAAAATGAAATCATTGAGTACTCTATGAAATATGAATTTGATGATGAGGATTGTACTAAGATCATTTTGAGTAGGATACAATATGGTAAATTTTGGTTAAAAGATAGAGTTATAGACATAACTACAGACCTAATCCATGATGTGACTAGATTATCAAAAGTTGGTGCAATTTCACTGAATGAGAAAAACATGAGAAAGATTGTGATTGAAAACATCGGTTCAATATGCAATGGCAGAGGTATAGTCATTAGTAAGATTAAGCAAGATGATGTAAAATACTAAATTGTAAGATTTTGACAACAAAGTTATGTGGAAGCTCTAGAGAAGATGATATGCCAGCAAGTATGATACACATTGCTTATTTGATATGTGTGGAGAAGAAGCCTATGGATATGTGTGAAATTCTGAGAAAAAAGTTGTTTGAGAATTTGGAAAAGATAAAGAAAGCTAAATACACTAACTTTAGATTTTCATCATTGGTTACTTACATATTCTTCCACTTGTTAAGAAGATTTCCTTATACTATTGAATGGAATAATGGTGAGAATACTATGGCAAGAATCAATAAAGTTTACATGAAACATCTTATTGAGAAGGTTAATGATAGTGTAAAGTTAGTGTTGAAAATTTTTCAGAATATTATGGTAAATAGATCAAGAATTCCTCCATCCCTAGTTAAGAAATACAAAGATGATATATGTTTTATGGTTGATATTGACTTCACTTACATTGAGGCAGTAGAACCTAGACATGACTTCATAGACCCTCTTGGCTATGAAATCTTTGAAGTTGAAACATAAGGTTATGTTAGTAGATTGTTGAAAAGTAAAGTTGATGCTCATAGTAACATATGTGGAACATATGATGAAAACTTTGGTTCAACAAAGACACTTAAGGAAGAGAAACAATCAAAGAAGAGAGTGGAGTCTACAATAAAGAAAATTCTAAAAGAATCAAGTATGAGTGAGCAGGAATTTGATATTGCAAAGAAGACTATAGAAGCAATAAGGCAAAGTGAGATACTATCAGTCCCACCTTTAGCATCAAGTGCATAACCTATTCAAGTAAAGGTAAAGGTTGAAGAACCTGAGAAGGAACAAGAAATCAGTCAAATAGAGAAACCCTTTTCTTCAACACCGAGCAAAAGAATGAAGGCAAGTGCTTCGGGACCAGGTAAAAGATAGAAAACAATTTTTCCACCAGTACCTAGAAGAGTTGCAGAGATAAAAGATGATGAAGTCAAAACAAAGAAGAAATCTTCGAAACCAAGGATAGAAAGAGTTAATGAAGATATAATGCAACATGGAGACTTTACCAAAATGAACAAATACTATGATTTATATGGATCCTCTAATAGATTGAATCTTGAGAATGCAATGGTTACGCATATGATCTTGTCAAACAAGAAATTTGATATTATTCATGGAAAGATACTAGAAGATTTGTACAATAGACTTGTGAGAAGAAAGATGAGAGCACAAGAAGAAGATACCAAAATGAGAGAGAATGTGATTAGACAGTTTTGTGAGATAAGAGATGATGACCATCTTAAATAAATCCTCAAGCCACTTGAAACCCTATTGAGAACCAAAAGAAGAATTATACAAATAATGGGAGGACAGTATGACCAAGTAAAGAATGAAACTGAATAGGCAGTTATGCAAGTGCTAGAAAACTTGGTAGTAAGAAAAGATAGCAAAGATCAATCAGTTGTAGAACCAACAAAGAAACAGAGTTCAGAACAAGCAGAGGCAACAACTGAGGTAGTTGAAGTTGAAGATATTCCCTTTTCTTCAATAAACATTGGCACATAATCTATGGACATTGAAGGAACTAAAGTTACTTTAGATTTAGATGATGCGGTACTCAATAGTTTGGATAACATTATTGACAATTTGGTTTTGGGAGAGCAAGAAAAGACTATTGAAACAAATACTACACATACTGAAGTGCAAATGGAAACAAAGGCCCATACACCTATTGAACCACAAGAAGACATCAGTCTTACTCCTAAGACTGGAAAGGAGAAAGGAATAGAAACATTGATTGAAGATTTGAGCAAGGAATTTGATGATGATGATCAAATAGAATTGATCACTTCTTTAAACAAAATTATTGGAAAGAACAAGAAAGATAAGAATTTGGAAGGTAGTCTGAAAGACTTGACTGAGAAGCTACAAAGTGTCATGTCTACAAAAGTCTTTGAATCAAATCCACTTGAAAGAGAAAAGATGGTAATTAAATTTTTTGATGTTGAGTTCACTAATTTAACTGATATTGCTAAGGTTAAGGCTCAAGTAGCTTATGAAGCTGAGATGTTGCAGAACATAAGTTAGAATATCAAAAATGACATTGACAGCCTTGATAGACACATTAAGGACTTAAGGAAACATCTTGGGACTAGAAAGTGTTTGTACATTCAGTGTACAAAATCTGAAAATATTTTAATCGAGGATGAAAAGAAGATAAAAGAGAAGCAAGATGAAATTTTAGTAGAGACAAACTCTTTGGCCACCCTAAACATAAAGATTAGAACAGTTGAGAATAAGATCAGAAAATTATGTGATGAAATAAGGACTCTGAATGATGAGAAGAACAAGAAAATTATCAGAATAAACATCTTGAGAGAGCATGTCTCAATCAAGTTGACTATAATAGAAGAGTAGCTAGAGGAATGTCTTACTACCAAGACAACATTTTAGAAATTCAATTTTGAGTCCCTCCAAGCTTGTCAGATTGCAGCATACGGATTGAGTACTTTACCTAATGTAGCAGAATCAATAAAGAAGGCATGGGAGAAAGATTTTGAGACTTGGAAGACAGATTTTGCAGATTGTGTTGCAAGCCTACCAGCTTTGTAATAAGATAGTAAGGTAAAATTTTTGACACAATTTTGTATATCCCTTTCCACCCTTTATTTTGTCATTGTTGTCAAAGGGGGAGAGATACTTAGAAAATTGTCTATATTTGATAAGGAAGGATACTCATAGGGGGAGTTCTATGGAGTATTATGAAGTGTTATAGATTATGTGTATATTTTGAGGAGATATAAGGATAGTATACTTATTTTATACTATGCGCACAATTTTGATACAAATTTTGAGATTTTGACTTGTACACTTAGCCAATTTTCTCATATGTTGCCACCAATGACAAAGGAGGAGATTGTTGGCAATTTGGCTGAGGTATGTACATAGATGTTTTCATTATGGAAACATATGTTCCCTATGAAGAGCGCATAAGCTAGAAAGTAAGTATAGAAGATCGTCGACTAAAATTGTCTAAGTATGAAACGGTGATTTTGACAAAGCGCCCGATATAGTTTGTTTTGGCGACGTTCACTGGAGCATGATCAGAGTTTTCACAGTTGAACATTGACTCTATGGTGTCTATGGATACCCCATCTCAGTGCACAAAAGAGTACAGATAGTACGGACAAAGTTATGACTATTTTACTGATGATAGAGTACAACCAATAGTGCAGTTTTGAAGACATAACTAGTAAATGAATTAAGGGATTATTTTACTTGTCAAAATAATGACTTAATATTATAAAGAGATGACATCCTAGATTTTTACTCTTGGATAGATATTATGTTTGTATCTTGTATAAATAAAGATGTACCAAACATACTTGAAATGTAACATGTAATATATGTAAATTGTGATAGCAGCGAAAGTTGTTGATGTGAAGTTGTAAGCAGTACTGCATTGTAATCAGTGAACATTTTTATTACTTTTTTGGGGAGTGAGTTCATCTAGTAATTAGGTTTTGTATCTACAACTCCTAATAGGGTTGAGGCTTCTAACAAGGCCTATAGTCCCTTAACCAGGACTGATACACTATATGATTGTAACAGGCTCCTAACAGAGTCAACATCCTTAACCAGATATCTTTTGATTAGTGGATCTTTGTGGGTACCATCCCCACTAGGGTTTTCCCTTGGCTAGGGTTTCCTCGAGAATATATCATGTGTTATGAGATCTTTACATTTACTATTATGTATGCTATTTAGTTTCTTATGCTTTGTATGCATTAAATTAATTTGTTATATCCATAAGTGGGAAAAAGTAAATATTTGTGAAATACTGATTCACCCCCCCCCCTCTCAGTATTTCCTATTTCTAACAAAGTATTCATTTATGATAGCAGTACAATTGAGGAAATGGAGAATATTAGAAAATATTGCAGCAAATGGAGGATTCATCTTAGGGGGATTTTTGAAGAGGAAATGGAGAATGTTATAAAAGAAATGTTCACTTAGGTTGGTGGTGGTTTTTCATTCCACATGTTTCCATCAATGCCAAAGGGGGAGATTGTTGGAGATTTGCTAGTAGGCTAGTATTGACTGTATGTTTGTCATTGATGACAACATATGGAAAGTAGCATGTGTGAAAGTATTATGCAGTAAGCTTTCAATATGCGAAGCATGGACATGATATTAGCATTATGTCATGGGTGCCAAGGTTAACTATTAGTACATAGAGTTATATAGCAGTTGGTGCCAGTAGTGTTCTTGACAGAGTAATAGATAGTGTTTTGTGTATGGTTGTCTATACAGTTATCATGGAGCCTTGCGCACTTAGATATATGCTAAAGAAATCTTAGTGATGTTTTAGTTATGGATGCATAGTCTATTGATGAGTAGAAGTGAAGTTATGCAATTGCTATTCGCCAGCAGCAGTTTCCCATGTTTGTTCAGAAGAGCCGACAAAGATTTTACTGGTTCTTGGAATTAATCTTGGAGAAGTGTTATTGATGTTTGGTTAAGAGTGCATGAGTTAATTAAGCTTACGAAGAAATTTCTAGTTGTTTACAATTATCTTATTGGACAGGTCCCAAATTGTGTTGCCTACATAGTAGAGCCAACAAAATGTTTATTAGATTTTGTTATGGTTTCTCTATTATGATTTCAAGGTGGTTCTAATAGGCTGACTTGATTATATCATTTGGAGGAAAGATATTTATAGACAGTCATTTGTGATTTCTTGAGTGTGGTTCATGGTTGATTAAGCAGAGCAGAGTAGAGTGTGCGAAGTGTTGAGCCATCAGAAGAAGGTCTATGTGACCAAGTAAAGTACTTGTGCTATTCATTGGAACTGATCCAGATAGTAGGTCAAAGTAGAGTTCACCAAGATATAGATATGGTGTGTATCTATTATTCAGAAGGTTGTAGCCTTTGCCCATTTGAGTAGTGAGCTCTTGGATAGTGCATCCTCTCCTCTAACATGGACAATTGTAAAAGACTCCTAACAGGGTCTAACCCTTGACCAAGTCTACTATACTTAATATATTGTAAAGCTACTCCTAATAGGATAAAGGATCTTCTAACAAGGATCATTATAGACTAATATAGAATATTAGTGGGTATCAAGTCCCACCAGATTTTTTACCTATTTAGGTTTCCCCATAACCAAATTATTGGTGTTGTGTTCATGTGTTCTTTCAATGTGATTATGCTTTATGTTTATGTATACTTCATTGGAAAAAATAATTGAATCTTATAGATAACTAATTCACCCCCCCTCTCACTTATCTCTTGGTACTATTCTTAATAGATTTTTAG
Source organism: Chamaecyparis obtusa (assembly GCA_027943335.1). Lineage (NCBI taxonomy): Eukaryota > Viridiplantae > Streptophyta > Pinopsida > Cupressales > Cupressaceae > Chamaecyparis > Chamaecyparis obtusa. The sequence goes on from BSBK01009676.1 coordinate 74,505, forward strand.
GACTATCTCTAGAATGAAGCTTATTCCTCTGAGACCTAGGTTAGATTTCACAGATACTAGTTAAAATAGATTTTGAGAGCCATCTCCAAAATAAAGCTTGACTCTCAGGGATGGAGGTTATATTTCCCCAATACCTAATAGAGATTTCAAGAACCATCGCTAGAATGAAGCTTGATTCCTAGGAATATGAGTTAGGTTGCTCAGATACCTAAAGATATTTCAAGAACCATCTCTAAAATGAAGCTTGATCCAGATGGATATGAGTTAGATTACTCAGATACCTAGTAGTACGATGACAAGATGTAAGGTACAGAGATGCCCCTAGTGATTCAAGATCATGGAGCATCCAATTTTGACCATGAGGTATGGAAAATTGAACATGCCCCAAGTGATGGGATGCCCTTAGCGATGATGACTTTGATTTAGATCAAATTGATTCGATAAGATTCAATGATGCAATCATCCTGCCCCCTCAGGAGTGAAATCGAAAGATGACATGTCATAAAGGTGATTGACAGTAATAGGTTGGAGAGAGAGAGATATAATCAGAGGTCTAGAAGAACATAAAATAGATTACAAAAGAATCGAGAAGATTCAAAAGTGTTCTTGAGTGATTTCAGGGTCTGGTTGACCAAGTTTGACCAAGGTTGATGAGAGTTGACTATTTATGAAAAGATGAGGAAGTCAAGAAAATAATGATATGTGATTCTGTCAAGAATACAACATTAGAAGGTCGACTACATAAGCTTTCAATCATGTTGGTCCTAGAAATTTAAAAATGCAATTTTGAGTGATGTAGAGATGTCATATTTTGATTCTGATCCTGAAAATAGATTCAGAATGGTTGATTTAGCCAAGTGTGAAATTTTTGTGCAAAACATAACATTTTTGAAAATTAGGTCAAAACCTATATAAGGCCCAAAAGGGTCATTTTCAATTCATTTGAAACCTTCGACTTTGTGATAAAATAGTGCTCTGAGTGAAAATGTAAGGTGTTCCAGTGAAATCGCATAGGTTCAAGTGCTTGAAACATCACAGCCAGCCTCTGACATATGACCCACTTGTGAGTAATCAATAACTTAGCCTGCATTTCAATTTTGTAATGCATTTGAGTAGATTTAGATAGAATCTTAGGTCTAGTTTTGAACTTTCTCACAAGAACTCACATGAGAAAATATGTTCTTCACATGGGTTGGTGAGGATTCATGTGTGAGATGGTATGAAAAGAGGAGTTCCTCATGTGGGTCTCTCCACAGGCTCACGCAAAAAGGACCTAGAAGTCACACATGAAACCATATGTAAGGAAGATCTCTCGCATGACCTGGTACATAGCCTCATAGGGATGGGAAATCTTGCTCAAGATTCCTACTTCCTCACATGGGAATCTATAGTAGAGAACCAAAGTTGAGTCAAAATTTGCATAGGATCAGCCAAGTAAAGTGTTGGATAACTAATTTTGGAGATAGGTGCATAGTTTCAAGTTCTATTTTTTCTTTGCAAATCATCATGATTTGAATTGGATACTAATCATTTGTTTTTTCTTGCATTGTAGGTGGACTTCCCCAACATTATGTTCTAGTCTCATCATCCTGTGATTAGTGAGGTCATGCGGTGGCTGGATGATAGGGACGTAGCACATATAGATGTGTTGGGATTATCATACCTATATGATCTACCTGACATTTAGGTAAATCATGGGCTACTGGGGGAACCTGTAGATCATTTCCATTTGGAAATGAACACCTTCCATCTACTAGAGGGTGAGATGACTATGACACCTGAGGATATATATAGGATCATCCAAGTACCATTCCATGGGCCATGCATGGAGTAGGATGTACAGCCAAGAGCGGCCACCGTAGTGCTTTGAGTCATCTTCTAGGATGATGTATGCATAGGTCAAGTGATCCCTTGGGAGGATCTTATCAAAGACTATAGGCCTAGGCATAGATTAGTCATCGTACTAGTAGCATTCCTAGGCTACTATTTGATGTCAGACAAAGGGAAGCAGGGGTTGGAGTGCGATTAGGGATGGATAATACAGAGGATGTTAGAGTAGTCACCTGTGCATTATGGATGGGGCCAGTATATGCTGGCATAAATGTACCACGAGATGCATGAGATCATGTATCAAGATGTCCATAGCATGTCAATAGGGATCTTTGTTCTACAAATATGGTCTGGGAGCATCTCCCCATTTGCAGGCTAGTCTTTCAGGATACGCAGTAGTTGTTAGAGTTGTATATATATATATATATATATATATATATGTGTGTGTGTGTGTGTGTGTGTGTGTGTGTGTGTGTGTATGATGGACTGATGACCAAGCTCATGCTGGGAAAGAAAGAGTAGTGGAGGGCCCAGTTAGAGTAGATGGTCACAATTGTATGGTGGCCATGGATAGGTAAAAAGGTCTAGGATGATGCTAGGCATGAGCTATAGTACATGTTCAGTTCTCAACCCTTGATTAGCCACTCTATCACCATTATTGAGATATTTCCACTATCACGGGTGTTGCGACAGTTTGGCAGGCCCCAGGATATATCGTAGGATTACTACTTGTACACTTACTTTGCCAGTGAGGTGAAGAAGGGATAGACTATGAGGTTGGATTAGGGTCATTCTATGATTGAGGCATGGGTCGCACTAGCTTGATGGGACTATATGGCAGTGGTCACAGATGGTAGGATGATGCCAACATATCAAGATCATTTAGTTGTGCATCCATTCCCCTGGTATATAGATCTAGTTGGCATGAGTCAGTAGGTATAGTAGCATGTAGCTCCACCCTCACCATAGTAGTAGGTGGCTCAGCCATGACCACAATAGGAGTAGGCTCACCAGCAAGTACCTCAATAGAGGGTTACACAGGTATCCATTCCTACTTGACAGATGAGGATAGATCCTGGTGTTGGCAATAGTAGAGCTCAAGAGAGATCAAGGAGGTAGAGGACTGGTGAAATACCATAGCAGCCTCCTAATAAGGAGGCACAAGTTGAGGGTCAAGATGAGGTTATGTAGGATTAGGCTGTGCAGAGTCCCCCTCTAGGAGATGCAATCACACAACTGCAAGATGCAATATGGAGGAGATGATATAGGGTGCGGTAGGCATGGAGGGAGTTGGGTGATCTACACATATAGGTTTCCACTAGAGATGCTCTTCTGGCACAGAGGGATCAAGATAATAGGGAGTTGTGAGAGGATCTAGTGAGAGCATGAGTGGAGATGTGGTATGAGGCTGCACATGTATCTTATTATTATGCAGCATACATTAGCATGGTTCTTGATATAGCAGAGTAGGTTCCTAGGTTTTTGGAGTATGCAAGAGCTCTAGAGGTTCCACAGGGACCCCCTCCATAGGCACCCCCTCAGCCAGACATGCCTCCTCCTCCACCTCCTCTGGGTGGTGATGGCTAGAGCTAGATTTAGCATTTGATTTTGATCATGATGTATCTAATGTATAGGAATCTATGTATTGTAGCCCATTCTTTTCATAGATTGTGCTCGAGTAGCATCATTTTTGTATACTGACACTGATATATATATATATATATATATATATATATATATATATATATATATATATATATATATATATATATATATATATATATATATATACATATATATATATATATATATATATATATATATATATATATATATATATATATATATATATATATATGAGTGTATGGATTATGTAGGTGAATGTGTATGGAATGCACATGTGTTTTTTTGTTTTTTTATGTATGTATGCAATGTAGAATATAGTGATAGATAAATGCAATGAATGATTTGATTTATGCTTATGATGGATGCACCTGTATGTGGATATGTAGATGTAAATGTATGCACATGAGTGATGGTAATGCACTTTATGAATGAAATATATAAATGCAATGTATGGTACTAACATCTCATGTAGGATATTACAATATATGAAACGTACTAACCAAAAGAACTTTCTTGAAGACCAAGAATGAGGATCAAACACTTGTGTAGTCATGATGAACCCGGGACATGAAATGAGAACCCTCAGCATACTAATCCAAGAGGATATAATGAAATGAGCAGGAAACAATGTCACGATGCAAGTCTAGAATGAAAATGCAAGCCTAAGCTAGATGCAATCCCTAGGACCTAGTTACTGGACCCATTAAATAATTTTCACCATGGAGCTTTTAGTATCAGACAATCCTGAGATGTCATAAAACTATCAGTGATATGAAAATCATGAGAATATGAATATAACATGAGTCTTTAATTTTTTGGAATGAGGTGTAAGCATTAAGGCACAAGAAGCTAGAATGACCTAAACACCTATTCCTTTTGATTTATCAAGTTAACATAACCATCAAAGCACAGTTGCTAGGATGAACTGAATGTTACTTGCGTAAAAGCACACCAAATACACAAGAGTTTCTTCTTTTACTACATGATTGATAAGCATAATAAGAATGCTCGTAGTGACCCTTACGTTCATGTCGCAAGATGAGTGTTTGAAAGTTCACTTATAGCAGAAAGAAGTCACTCAAATAGACAAGGAGAAGAACCAACCTCACCAAAGTTTCCATATAAAAGGAGTCGACGTACACATGGCCATCTAACATGAGATAGAGGCTCTCATAGTGGACACTCATTTTGTATGGATCCATTGGATCATTAGAACTAAACTAGCAAATAGAAAGAAAAGAAAAGATCATCCCCCTAGTCTTCACATCTCTCAGTCAGGATAGACATCTTTGAGTTTCTCAAGGAGAAATGATAAAGTGAAAAGACAAGAATACGAAAGAAAATCTCAGCATGTCTCAGAGAGTCACAAGTTCAGTTTCAATTTTAGTGGATTGATGTCAGATTTGAAGTATATATCATATACAAAAAGTCTCAACAAGATAGAGATAGTAGACAGACGTAGTGAGAACCGCTAGTGACTAACATGAGAGAGAGTCTCAAGGAGAGATTGTAGTGCTAACTAAGTATTAGCAGGCAGACACAGTGAGAACCACTGGTGACTGATACAAGGAATATACTCAAAGAGAGAGATCTTAGAACTAGCTAGGCATTAGTAGGTAGACACAGTGAGAACCACTAGTGATTGATGCATGTAAGATCCTCAAAGAGAGAGATCTTAGTACTCACTAGGAATCAGTACGTAGACATAGTGAGAACTACTGGTGACTGATGTACAAGAGATACTCAAGGAGAGGGATATGATAGCTAAGAATCAATAGGAAAATGTAGTGAGAACCACTGGTTACTGATGCATAGAAGATCCTTTGAAAATGATAGGACAGTGCCCCCTAGACCAAGAAGGTTGCCTCCAATTGTGACCAATTTCAATCTATGTAGATTCGAGCATAGTCTCGGAGGTAACTGAGAGCAAGTGCATGAGCTAGAAAACTAAAAGTAGGAAAGAAACTATATGGAGCCAAGTGTTACTATGATAGGTATAGCATTTCAAAAAAAGAGGCACCTGTTTACTATGTTTTCACCATCTTGGTTGGATTTTATTGCTTTTTCTTCCATGACACTTGTTTACCATGTTTTCATTAATGGCACATTTTCTTGTTTTTTTTTGTAATGTTTTTTTATTATTTCTTTATTTTTTATTTTTTTGTAATTTTCAATTTTCAATTATTTTGAGATTATCAAGGTGCCTGTTTACTAGGTTTTCACCAGGATAATACATGTTTTCAGGACATTTTGCAATTTTAAAGATTTTTTTAGAATTGAGTATGTACATGGAGCATTCAGAAGATGTCTTAGCTGTAGAATCCCTTCAGATGTAGAGTGTTGATCAAATCTTCATGTTGTTCTCCTTCAGTAGTAGAGAGTTGATAGGCACCAAACCCAAACACTGTAGTAACAATGTATAGACCAAGCCAATTTGGTTCAAACTTTCACTTCTGGATCCATTGTTCTTGATTCTTAGGGTTCTCTCTCAGGATGAGATCACTTACTTGGAAGTCCCTTGGTTTAACCTTCTTGTTGTAGCTCTTGGACATCCATTTTTTATATGCTCAAAGATGATCGAATGCCACTTGTTGACATTCATCTAGTAGTTCTAGCTCTTGTAGCTAAGATATTCTAATGTCATCATCAGTGATGAGGCCTTTCAGAGAGACTTACAAAGTAGGAATCTCGACCTCAATAGGTAGAAAAACATCCATTTCATAAACCAAAGAAAAGGGTGTAGCCACTGTTGGTGTTTGTATACTTATGTAGTAAGCACATGAAGGTGGATTAATCTGGAGGTTCCAATCTCATCTAGATTTGTGAACTGTGCGGTGTAGGATTTTTAGGATCACCTTGTTGGATGCTTCTACCTGTCCATTACCCTAGGGATAATAGATTGAAGGCTAGTGCTGCATGATTTTGAACTTAGAGAAAATATCTTTTGGATCCTTGTTTTTGAACTTCCCCCCATTGTCAATGATTATTGAGGAGGGTACACCATACTTGCAGATGATGTAATTCAAAATAAACATGGCTACAAATTTTCCATTGGCTATGGTTAGAGGTAATAGCTTGATCCACTTGGTAAAATAATTTGTAGTAGTGATGCTGAACTTGTGTCCATTCGATGAAGAAGGATGAATCTAACCCAGTAAATTAAAGGCCCATTGTTGAAATGGCCAGAAAGTGATGAATGGAATTAACTCCTTGGTAGAAGCATGAATCAAATTCCCATGAAGTTGACACTATTTACAAGCTTTAGCATATTGTACAACTTCCTTCTCCATATCTGGCCAATAGTAACCAACTCTAATAAGTTTACGGGCCAACGCCAGGCCACTTGAATGAGATCCATAGATTCCTTCATGCACCTCAGCTAAGGCATGCTTAGACTCATCAGGTTCTAAAAACATAAGGAGGGTATTGTCTAGACCTTTCCTATACAAGTCGGTAGCTATGACGATGTACCATGAAGCACTGTGGATTAGGTGATGTTTCTCATTCTGGGTGTAAGTGTTTGGAACAATTTGGTCATGGAGGCAGGAATAGATATGATTGTAGTGGGATGAATCATGTCCAATGACTAAAGAAATCATCCTAGATTTAGGGATGTCATAGGCTCAGTAGTGTAACATCTCCACCAAGAATTCATGTCAGAAGTCATTTCCTAGAATTTTTAGCATAGAAGAAAGAGTAGTCATGGCATGGCATCAACTACTTTGTTGTCTGCCCTTAGAATCTAGTGGAAAGTCACATGTGCAAAGTAATTTCTTAGGTCATCAACCATCTATTTGTAAGGCACTAGTTTTTCATCTTTTGTTTGATAAATGTCATTGACCTGATTGATGACCAACTATGCATCTCCAAAGACTTTTAGTTCATCTATTCACCATTCAATGGCTATCTTCATGACATTGATCACAACTTCATACTCGGTGATGTTATTTGTACAAGGAAATAACATCTTATATGCCTTGGGTAAATAGCATCTTTGTGGTGTGATGAACAATATCTCAGTGCACCTGACCCCTGTTGGGTAAATGATCCATCGAAGAACATAGTCCACATTTGATATGTGAGAAGCACTATGCACTAATTTAGAAACTCAATGTTCAACAATTGATGATTTGTGAGAAGTGCCTTTTCCAACTAATCTATGATCACTTGTCCTTTGATGGCCTTTCTTTTTACATACTAAATGTTGAACTCACTGAGTATCATGACCCATTTCGCCAATCTACCTATAAGGGCCACTTTGCTAAGTAAGAATTTTAATGGATCAATCTTAGCAATGAGATGTGTCATGTGAGAAATCATGTAGTGATGTAGTTTTTGTGAAGAAAATACCATCACTAGACAAGATTTATCAATGATAGAGTACTTTGTTTCATAAGAGACCAGAGTTCTATTGATGTAATAAATATCTCTTTCTTTATTGTGCTGATCTTCTTGAGCTAGTAAGACACCTAGTGACATGTTTGTAGAAGAGATGTAGTGAATGAGTGGCTTCCCATGAATAGGAGGCATAAGTATTGATAGATTAGTGAGATACTCCTTGATCTAGTTGAGCCCTTTGTTATAGTCTTCATTCCATTCATAATTCACACCTTTATGTAAGGTCTTGGTGAATGGTTGTGACTTGTTTGCCAGTTGTGCAATGAAGCACCAGATAAACTGTAACTGACCTTGGAGTCCTCTCCTCTGACTAATGTTGTGTGATTCCATGATGGCTTGAACTTTCTCAGGATCTACTTTTATGCCTTTTTCTGATATGATGTAACTTAGTAGCTTTCCCGATGTTACACTGAATGCACACTTTTTTGGATTGAGTCTCAGACTAAATAGTTCCATTTGATCAAGTATAGGACCTAGATCTATGAGATGTACTTTCTATTCCATGCTCTTTGCTAATGTACCATCCACGTAATCTTCCATCATCTTATGCATCATGTCATGAAAGATAGTGGTGACAACTCTTTGATATGTGGCTCTAACATTTTTAAGCCTAAAGGGCATGACACTCCAACAAAAAGTTCCCTAAGCACATGTGAAGGCATTCTTCTCTTGGTCTTCCACCATGATTTTTATCTATTTGTAGCTAGAGAAACCATTCATTAGTGAGTACATTTCATATCCCACTGTCATGTCCACAATCATGTCAATAGTGGGTAATGGGAAATCATCCTTGGGACAAGCTTTGTTCAAATCTCAGAATTATGTGAAAATTGTGATAGATTTTTCATGTTTAGAAACTGAAATGATATTGGAAATCCATTTTTTAATAACCAATTGCTCTGATGAAGCCATTTTTAAGCAATTTTTCCAGTTCAGCTTTGACTAATAGTGCCACATGCCAATGCATCTTATGAAGATTTTGTTTAATAGGCTTAACACCTAGTGCAATAGACAGGTGATGTATAATTAGATTAGGATCCAATCTAGGCATATCAGAATAGGTCCATGCAAAGTTGATTTTCTTACTTCAAAATAAATTGGTGAATTCCTCTTTCTCTTCTATGGATAAAGATTGTACCAAATGAATAATCTAAGGTGCAGCTTCTATGCCCAAGTTTACAGGTTGAGTTGGTTCAATCAGTACTAAAGATCTTTCCCGATGACTTGGAAGCGTATCAAGTATCCCATCCTTGGGCACCTCAGAGAGGTTTTCACCCTCGGAATCATCTTTTGTTTTTAATTTTTTCAGCTCTGATACTACCACATTGTGGTTTTCACCATCAGAGCACCTATTCTTTTTTCTTCTTTTAATTGTATGACTGAGATACTTGATATCAGTCTCGATCATGTTGACACTATCTTCATTAGTGGAGGACGTTATAGGTTTGACAATGTTAAGGTAGTGAATAAGGTGAAATTAGGGTTCACCTTATTGGATGTGTTTTGGAAATGTAGTGGAGAGATATGTGTGATGCAAAATATTGTGAACATGTAAAGGAAGCCGAATAGAAATGCAAATACTAACCTCAAAAATAGGGAAAATCTAGAAAGTGCTAATTTTTTTTATGTCTGTGTGCAGTTTTAGGTGATTCTACAACCTATTCTAGGCTAGAAATGCCGAGACAGAGAAAACCCAAAAAACTTTTATATTTCTGGCAGCTGGTAGTCTTTGACCCTAATAAAAGGTCAAAGACTACTTTGGAATTCTGAAGGCTGTCTTTGATTTTGTTCATGGATCTCAAAAGTTTACTGAAGAGGGTTTTTGTTGTTTGGATGAGTGGTTTGCCTTGATCAAACACCAGTTTGGAATCAACCTTAATAATGAATTTGAAATGGAGAATACTAGCAAGTTGTAGAAGTAGATCTAATAATGAAGCTATTCAATTCAATAGATATGCATTATATTTCAAATGTAAACAAGTATATTGATATGAGACCTTGAACACAATAATGGAAAATGTAAATCAAAACCATGAATATAAATCCAAAACCTCCATGATTGTATGCTTGGAATCCACCTTCATAGATGAATGAATGGATCTCAAGGATGAACAAAGGATCTTGAAGGAAGATCACACCATCATGATGGCTAGATCTAGGGTTTGAATGATGAATCTTGCATGCTTGAACCAAATCCCTTTAATGGATTGAATACTTGAATCCTTGATCTTCAATGGAGAAATTGAATGGAGAGGAGGATTTGAATGGATGGTTTATTCATCTTAAAAATCTCCTTGAGAGCTTTTGATGAATAATGGATGCTTGATAGAAAAAAGTGATGTGAGAGTGGATGTTCTCACAAAACTTGATGGAGAAAATGAGAGATGAAGGTTTCCTTTTATAGTGATCTAGGCCACAAACCTCTAGAGAAGGCCAAAATTGGTGAATTAAATCCCAATTAACCTTAACCCCTAGAAATGGACCCATATTAAATGTAATTTAAGGAATTACCATTCTAAAACCCGAAATGGCCAACCCGAAAGCAGAAAAATAAATCTTTCTAAAACCTGACATCTAGAAATCATGGGACCTTGAAATTTGACCCCTATGTAAAAGATGAGGTAGACCCCACCCTAGTTTAGGTTTGAGGTCATCCATGACCTAGGTCAGGGTCTAGGTCATCTTTGACCCTGAAGGTCATCTTTGACCTTGAGGTCAAAAACCTTAGGACTTCAATCTAGAATGCTAGGAAATGTAGAAAGATAATGAAAATAGGTGAAGAGAGAAGATGAATGGGGGGAGAAAGCCAGATCCATGCAAAGACCCAATCAAGGTTCTTGACATGACCCTAGAGCACTCACTCAGAGGGCTAAACACTCTTAACATGGAAGTGCTTCCATTTTAAGATGATACAGGTAGCAAGAAAGACCATAATCATTCTAGAATGTAAGGACTTCATTGGATGGAAAGGAAGGGTTCCATTTTATCTGCTCGGGGTGGAGGAGTGAAAGAGAAGTGACAAGTTCAAGTGTATTCATGGTATAGTCATCAAAATCATGACCAAGCAAGTCGAGACCTAAAGTGATCTCATTCAAAGATGTGTTCGAGTCCCTCTGAGTCCTCACATCAAAAGTAGAGGGTATGTTAACATTAGTGGAATCACACTTGGTTTTCATAACACTAGACCCTTTACCTACTTTGAGAAGGTTTCCAAATGTGTGTACAATGTCTACTTCTTTGTCAAAAGTTGTGTCAGATAGAGAATCAAACTCATACTCATGTGAGTCCTTAATACTTGATATAGGAACCCCATCAATACTTGCTATTGTTGGCAAGTTTTCTATATTAATATATATGAATTAATATAGTGTTTTCATTATGGAAAAAAGTTATATAGTAGTTTGGAGTCAGAACACTTGATGAGAATATCATAAATCAATTAAGTGTTGAAGACTGGATAGTGTACAGAGTTCCCGTAGCTTAGAGCATCAGTGCATGAGCGTACAACCAAGTTATGGTGTGCATCCTAGAAGATAAGTTAGCTAAACTATATTCATGCTTAGTCTATGAGTGCATGATCAGATATGAAAGTATGAGGAAGATACAGATAGATGAAGTTACATAGCCAGTGAGTACTAGTGAAGAACAAAGTAAGCAACTGACTATTACCATTTTTAGTTGCGGTTATATTCTATTGACATAAAGGCTATCTGCCTATTTTAATTAGGTTTATGACAAGTATATATGTTTTTTTTTAAACATTCTTGAGCCAATTCATTTGGAAGCATTGTATGTAATAGGCCTAAGGGCCGGCCTAGTTGTTTATTTTGTATGCTCATATAAATAAGAGATGCACCCAATGTATTTGGTATGGAAGTTGATATAGAGTTGTGATAAGTAGAGAAGAAGTGTTTGAAGAGTCTATAAGATGTATTAGAGATTTGCAAGATGTCAAATCATCAACGCATCAAAGGAACTGATCTGACAAGCAGTGTCATAGTGATAGTTCATCCAGCAGATATAGTGTTTATCTAAGATCAAAAGGTTGTAGCCTTCACCACTCAAGGAGTGAGCTCTAGGATATTGCATCCACTCCCCTAATAGAGACCATTGTAAAAGACTCCTAACAAGGTTTGATCCTTAACAAGGTCTACTATACTTGATACATTGTAAAGCAACCGCTAACAAGGTTAAGGATCTTCTAAAAAGGATCACTAAACACTACTAGAGAATATTAGTGGGTGTCAATTCCTAACAATTGGTATTAGAGCTCTGGTCCTTAGAAAAGAAGTTTAACCACTTGAGGAGATCGTGGAAAAAGTAGAAATGAAACATCTGAAAAGAAATATGGAAGCTACTCTTGAAGACCTGGACAAATCTGAAAGAGAAACTGAAGAAATAAGGGAAAAACTCAGTGATGCTCAATTAGTCATCAAAAGGCTAAGGAAAGATGTGAAAAAATTCTCTACTAGTGATCTAGGGACAATGGTCAAGAAGATAAATGAAGAAAATAAATCCTTAAAAGAACAACTTGAAGAATTTGATGATAAATTGACTAACAATCAGGAAGTCTATGATGAAAAGATGAAACAGAACCTGCAACTGAAGGAAGAATTAAGACAAGAAAACATGGAAATCTTGGAGCTAAGAAACAACAAAGAAAGCTTGGAATCTAAATTGAAAGAAGCAAAGAATCATATTGAAAAACTTCACACTAGTTTTGATTTGATAGAATCTCAGTTGTATGTAAGAAGAGCTAAAGGAGATACTAGTTGCATTAGATACAATGAAACACACAATCAAATTGATAACATTTGAGAAAGAATGAAAGCACCAAAAGGTACCTCAAATGATCAGGAGGCTAGAAGTTAGAATAAGGATCATATTGAGCCACCTAAGTATTATCACAAGCTAGTAGACCGCACTTGTTATGCATGTAACAAGAATGGACACATAGCAAGGAACTATATATAGGTAAGACCTTTTAATGGTTACTATTATTCATGTAATAAATTTAGTCATAGAGTTCTGAATTGGAAGACTAGTAAAAAGAACAAGATTCAACATGATCAGAGAAATCAGAATCAGACAAATATAAGAAGCTCTAAGAATGTTACATGTCAGATATGTAACTATAATGGTCACTCTACTAAACAATGTAAGATGGTGACTCATGTCAATGTGTTGAGGAATATAAGACCTCCAGTCATTTGTCACTCTTGTAACAAGGCTGGACATATCTCAAAGTTTCGTAGATCAAGGATGAAAGGTTAGGAAATCCCAAAGAACCAGTTTTGGATCTCGAAGGAGAAGTCAATTTTATGAAAGCTTTAGAGGATGTGAGCTTGATTTGGTTAGAAAAAAAGAAGGACAAGGTTGATGAGTATGTATTGGATGCATCCATAGTGGACACTCCCTCTACATCTAGATGAATGGTCATCGAGGTCATAGGGAGAGCTAATTTAGCTCTAGACCCCTACCTGGCTGGTATACTCACTCTCAGAGTATGCGCCTTTGGACTTAGGCTTTTGAAAACTAGAGAAACCTTTGTGCAAAAGCACACTAGCTGATTATTTGCAAAATGAAAGATAGAAATTTGCAAGTGACAACCTGGTTTACATAGCAAGCATTAATGGTAGAATTTTCACTTTAAGTACATAGAAAGCTTTTTGATTACTCATTGCATTTGAACTTAGAGTGATTGAAGAGTAGAAAGAGCTTTAGAAGTTATTGTGAAGACTTGCAGATTGATCTATCAGTGATTAGTAGTACATTTGATCGGTTGCAAAAACCCTAGTTCATCGTGTCAATTCAGAAGTCTTCAGATTATCTCAGAGAATATTTGGAAAGTGATAAAACAAGTAAGTGATGGCCACTCCCATAGTATTTGATGTTGGAGAAAAGAAAATATATGTGTTTATGAAGCATCGATTTAACACTACCCTAGATGATTTAGAGGGAGCATTCTCTTGCATGCCTATGGGCATTATACATGTCAAAGACATTAGGGCATACATTTACTGTAAGAAGGAACCAGTAGGATTGGACAAATTAAGGGTGCACATGGAAACCATGCTAAAAATAGAAAAAACATTGGATGAATATGTGAAGTGGAATGATCACCCTATAGTCGAGTATTGTACGACATATGAGTTCTATGAGACAAAATGGATTAAAATACTTCTGAGAAAAATTCATGATGACCTATTTTGGATAGGTGATGTACCAATAAGAATAACTAGTGACCTAATATATGAGGTGACAAGCCTATCTAAGATTGGTGCCATCCTTCCTGTGGGCAAGGATATCATAAAAATTGTTGGGAAAAAATGTAAGTCAAGGAGTGATAGGTGCAGGATAACAATTGAGCCTATTGAGGAAGATGACATCAAATTGATGTCCATGATACTTGGATATAGGTTTTAACACACCAGTAGGGTGAATAGTGTCTTTGGCCACAATTATAGCAACCATTAGACTTGTGAAGGAAGATGGAGAGTTCAATCTGTGTGAGATCTTGTGTGCACAATTGATTGATAAGATCAACAAAATCAAGCATGATAAGACCAAGATATTCAGGTTTGTGCCTTTGATCATTTAGATGTACCTTCATATAGTTGGGAAATTATCAAATTCATATTTGGAAAATTCCATTCCAACCATGCCATAGATATCTTACAAGGCATCCACTAAAAGTACATTGAGAGATTACATAACATTGGAGTTGAAGACCTTCAGTGTCAAGATGCAAATGAGGTACAAAATTCTAGAAAACATTGTTGAGAAATACAAGGATAATATTCTTTTTATGGTTGAAACAGATACAACATGCATGGAAGTAGTTATACCTAGAACAAAGTGGATTCATCCACTTTGATATTAAGTAGATGAACAAATTTTAGAAGCATATGTTCAAGTTTTGCTTTCAGTTCCTATTGACCCTAATGAGCCAAGGTGGGGAACTTATGAGGAAAAGACAAGAGAGATAGATGCTAAACTTAACAATGCTACAAAAAAAGAAAGGTTTCTAAAGTCACCTTAGAGATATTGAGAATACATGGAGTGTCTCAAGTAGATCTAGACAAAGAAAAAGAACAAAAGATTGCTTTGGAAATAGAGAGCATAGATGTAGCAAAGGAAGAATCACATGATCCCAAATTGAAGAAGGTAAAGATAGAGAAATTTGATGAACATAAGGATAAAACTAATGACAGTCCCTCTGCGCCCAAGGAATCTATTGACCCTAATGCTCCTCTAGAGTATAAGGCAATGGCAAAGAGGAAGAAAGAGGTTGGCACTAGTCATCCATCCTCACGAGCAACAAGAATTAGAAAGAACACTCAAGCTCCTCTTGAGGTAGGTTTCAGACCTAGTTTAAAAGTGATGAGTACAAGAATCATAAATGAGGGAAGACTAGATAAGATAGGGAATTTCTATGATAAATACAATGAAATTGACAAGTCAGACATTCATGGCATAATCATAAAGCATATGATCAAGTTCAAAAGGATAGTCTTGGAACTAAAGAAAATGATTCCAGACAAAGTTTGGAATATCCTAGAGTCATTGAAGAAACAAGCCATTGAAGAAGATCTTAGGATAAGAGAAAAGGTCCTAGATGAAAGTCTACTAGTATCTTCCTTAGAAGAAAAATCACTACTCTTAGATCTGGTGAAGCCTCATCTTAAGACCAAGACAAGAACATTGAATATAATGGATAAAAACTATGAATTAGTTGCCAAAGAAACAAAGATAGCCTTTGAAAAGGTCTTTATGAACAGGCATATGTATCCACCTATTACACCTAAAGCATAAGCATCCATAAAGGAAGTCATGGTGGAAGAGTCAACTAATGCATCAATAATAGGTCCTTAGGATTTAGCACCTGTAGTGGAAGCACAATCAAAGGTCGATAAGTTTGTGCCCACTATAGAGTCACAAAAAGATAGCACAATTATCATTTATAATGTGGAGATAGCCATGGCCACCATAGATAAGGATCTTGACAAGTTTGAGGAATAATTTTTCAACACTCAAGAAGCTAAATTTCTTTGTGGTAGAAATTCTTCAAATCCACAAGAAATTTTGATTGAGGAGATCACAGAAAAAGAAGGAGAAAAGATAGAAAAAGAAATAGAAAAAGAAGAATAGAGTAATGAACCACCAGTTGAACTAGTCAAGGTAAAACAAGAACTGATGGATATCACTCCCATCACTCCCTCAGCAACATTGTTGTCAAGTTTGACACCTAACACATCCAGTTTGGACTCATGGAGAGAAGAAGATCTTATAAAATTCAGCATCCTAGCCATGGAAAAGGCCAAAGAAAAACAAGTGATGAGGAATCCCCTCTTGGTAAAATCAATAAACATTCTGAACAATTTGTTTCCAGAGGACAAGAAAGTGTCAAAGATACACTCTATTGATGATGTGAGTATAGTTATCTCACATTTCAAAACTAATTTCTCAAGCCTTGAAGAATCTGCATCCCTAGTTGCAGAAGAAAAGCACCTAAAGAACAGGTTGAGTGAATTAATGAGTAACTTTTCACTTGATCTAAGCTCACTCAAAACTGGTCAAACATCCTTAAAAGAGTTTGCAGATCAAGGAAGAAGAGTCATTGCAGAATGCATGGATCAGGATAAGCATACTGATGCCCATTTCAAGAAAATAAAAGAGGTAGAACCTATGATTAAGCAACTCAATAGTTTAGTGAAAGAAACATTCACAGATGTAAACATGTGTAATAATGTATGTTGGAAACTGCAATTGAAGTAATTCTTGTGTTGTCATTGATGTCAAATCTTAATTGATAAGACTATTGCTACTTAGGAAAGTACTATATCTATTTGAGTGTTGCTAAGGGGATAGGAAAGGTTGAATTATCTTGATACTACAAAGTGTACTTGACTATGTTGTACAATGATGAGACAATGTATTTTTTTATCTTAGTAAGCTTGAAGACTAAACTAGTAGGCTTTACCAAGCAAAAATAGAGAAATCATGTTCAAGCCAAGAGATGTTAGTGTCGACCGAGTCAGTGTACACCGAGAAAAATTCTAGTGTCAACTGATCATCAGTTAATTTTTGAGTAAGAAAGTTTAAGCTGAGGAAACATTTTTAGTAATGATTGAGCTTTCTACATGAAGATCAAGTAGTTGATCACAGTATTGACCAAGCATTAGTATTTTTATATTTGAAGAGAATTCAGATTTGGAGCCGACATTGTTGAATTCTTGGATTATGTAAAATGTGTTGACTTTATTTATTGATTGTTTGAAATCATTTAATGCATTGAAAAATGTTTTATTGTAAATCTTTAAGAGATTTGAGATGTTTCTAGAAAAGGAGCCAAAGAATATAAAGAAAGTAGATTCAATGAATCTAACCTAACCCTAAGATCTATGAAGGAGATAGAGTGGAAAAAGATGAGTTAACCTAATTGAGGAAGTATTAAGGGAACCTAATCATTAGGCATGTGTGTGCATGGGTGAATAGAGGATGTTGAAAGATTAGTAGATATTATTGATTGTATAAGCAGAAAAGGATGAAGGAGAAGTGTGGTGATTACTTGAAGAAAAGTTCCAAGCAGATCAAAGATGGAGTTGGCAAAGTTTCAAAGTTAGTAAACCAACATTTGTGTATGGAATTAGATCTGATATTTGCAAAGTGAGTTGTATGTTTTCAGATCAATACTGCTGCTACTTTATAACCATTGTAATAGTCAAAATCCTTTTAACAGAGGTTGGCCTAACAGTCATATGTTTAAATCCTTTGAACAAGGTTGTGTTGGAAATATTCAGGAAGTAACCGAGTTACTGAGAGGGGAGGGGTGAATCAATAACTCCAAATTTTCTTTCCATTTTAACATGTAATTTACTTTTTAACCTTTGCATACAGAAAGCATGAAACTTAAAAACATTTACAATAATGACACATAGATTTGGTTACCCAAAAACCTTCCAAAAGAAAGTAAAACTGGGGTGGGGATGAAACCCACAAAGCTTTAATACTGCAGAATAAAGTTGGCCGGTTAAGGCTTACAATTTGATCACTTCTGATGATCTGCCCTGTTAGGAGCAATAAGGATTGCTAAATCCACCCTGTTAAAAGATTTACAAACATACAATGAAGTATGCACTCGGTAAAGAGATTTTACAAAGACTGTTAGGTCTACCCGGTTAAAGGATTTAGTACTGATTCACCTGTTAGAATGAAACAGTAGATCTCTTCTTTGCAACTAGATTGCTGATTTGAGATTCGCTGATGTACTGATCACCTTCTGTGATGAATTTGTCTTTGCTGTATCTTATACTTCTGAAGCCTTCTGTAATTCGCTTATCTCTGCCTTTCTTTCTCTTTCACATATGTTTTTTTTAATCATATCTTTCATTTCTATATCATTACATTTTTACAACATTGTTTATATACAAGTCTTAAACAATTAACTACAATTATAATTACACAGTCGGCTTGACAAGTAAACATAAGTGCTACTAAGTCGGCCCAAGTATGATTACACGGTTCCTGCAAACTGACTCGGTGACTTTCTGATACTCGGTGTCCACTGCATTACTTGGCATCGTCATGCACTCAGTAGAAGTGAAGGCACGGTTCATACTGATCACTCGGTAGGTTTTGAACTCAGTAAGTACTGGTGACTCGGTAGACATGATGTTACTCGGTTTACACTGTCCTGTTTGGTTTGCTCAGTTTCTACTGTTTGCTCGGTTTGCACTGTCTGCTCGGTTTGCACTGTTTTCTCGGTTTGCACTGTCTTCTCGGTTTGTACTGTCTACTCGGTTTGCACTATTTTCTCGGTTTGCACTGTCTACTCGGTTTGCAATGTCTGCTCGGTTTGCACTGTTTGCTCAGTTTGCACTGTCTGCTCGGTTTGCACTGTTTTCTCGGTTTGCACTGTCTGCTCAGTTTGTACTGTTTTCTTGGTTTGCACTGTCTGCTCGGTTTGTATCCAGAATGCAAATAAGTGTTGTCACTAGTGGCAATTCTGCTTAATGCCAACAATCTCCCCCTTTGGCATTAGTGACAAAAACACTTATTGGCCAAAATTTATATACACGAATCATGCTGAATTTTATTTTGATTTTTCAAAATTTGTCTTTGATATAGGGCTTTATACATTGTCTCCCCCTTTCAATGTGCTAACTGTTTCTTATACAAATCTATACAGTATACATATCTCTCCTTCTATACATATCTCCCCCTTATTGATGATAATGCCAAAGGTGCATATACAAGTTATTTACAGAGAGAATCCAAAATTTGATAGGAAATCAGAATGGACCTTCATTATTAGTGCCAGGATTCTGTCCCAACTTTCTTGCAAAATCTTACATGTTTGTATAGCAATTTGGACTTCTGCAGAGAGTTCAATCATGTGATCTGCTATAGAGAACTGATTGTCATGAATCAATGTTTTGGAATGTTCAATGTGCTTATACATTGTATTCATGATGGGAAGGATCATGTGTTGGATGTCTAGCAGTGTGGACCGGATCCTTGAGTCTTCTTTCAGTAGATCAGACTGCATATTAGATAGGTGTGAAATTTTCATGTGATGAGCAGAGCTTGAACTTGGTTCAAGTTGCAGCTTCTGTATGCTAATCTTCATATCCTCATCCATTTTATTCATTTTATCTTTAACATCCTTTGTGAACTCGGCAATATTGCATAGTCTGGCCAAAAGAGAGGTAGCATTCGAATAGATAGATTCTATGTTAGACAAAACTGAAGATAATTCCACTTGGTTAATAGCTATGTGCTGAGCAATGTGCTCAAGCACTCTATTGTTGAATCTCTTCTCGGCTCTTTCAACTAACTTTTCTATCCCGGATGAGTCCTCATTGTATTTCTCAACTGCTTCTGCTAATTGTAACAAAACATGCTGGGAGGAGTCTATTTTAATGCCTAATGCATCAGACAAAATGTCCTTAGCATCCTTGATGATTTGATACTCCTTGTCTCTCTCCTCTTTAAGCTTCTTTTGTTTTGCTTTCCTTTGGAGGATCTCACCTATATTCTGCATTTGGTCCGCTGAGAGATTTGCAAAATCTAATGTAGGAATCTCTATCTCTTCATCTAGGTCTATATCCTCTACTATATTTTTACCCAAAAATTTTATACTCGGTAGAGCCTTAGGCTTATCTGTACTTAATGCTTTGGTAGTAGTGACAGTAGATAAAGTAGGGCTGGCTATAGATATTGGCATACTTTCTACTGGAGAACTTAAAATATTTACACTTGAAGATTCAAAAGCTGGAAAACTTACTGCTGGAAAACTTGATGGTGCAGGAGACTGCAGCTCGGTAGAAGAAATGGTAGCTGCTTCTGATGTTGCTAGGGATGATTGGACAAATGTGGAAGTTGTCACAACCATGCTTGAAGGTGTCTCCGGGCTGGATGTAGAGACTTTCACTGGAGAGGTAGGAAGGGATGCAATGACTTCTGCTGCTATCCTTACAGTATCATCTACCTCAGTGTCTTCTTCTTGTTCATCACTGTCATCTTCAATATCTTTTATTATTACAGTTTCAATGCTCGGTTGGTGAAGGTGGTATATGTTCTTCCATGTGGCCTTTGCAGCCTTCACAACCGATTCAATATTGTTGATCAAAATCAAACAAGTATTGAATTTCAATGTCATCTTATTCTCATTTTCTTTTAATGCCTTCTTTACTTCATCATTATTCAAGCTCGGCATCAACTGTCTCAGGTTTTGATCAAATATGTCTATCACAGTTTGCCTTGCATTGCTCCATCTCATTTTTATTGGATTCAATAGAACTGCTGGAACCTGTGGGGCAATTTCTTCAGGAGAGTATTTCCACTGTCCCATCTTCTCAACAACAGCATCTTCTATTTCCTTCTGTTCTGCTTCCGATCTGGTTTCATATCTCAAGGATTTTATGTTACTTACTCCAGATCCTGATCCATCTCTAAAGAGTTTGAGCTTTTCTTGAAGGCTTAGAGGAGGCCTTTTGAATACTATATCTTTATCTGCCTTTTCTGCCTTATCTGCCTTGCCTCTTGTATTTCTCCTTGTAAACACAGCAGTGGGAGGCACAGGTGCCTTAGTGATGAAAACTTTTCCTTTCTTCTTTGCAGGTTCTGGTTCCTCTGTTTTCTCATCCTTTTCCTCTTCTTTTTCATCTATTTCTTCTTTGTCCTCGGTTATCATTTGCATTTTGGCTATCCTCTTTTTTCCTTTGTTTACCACCTGTGGAAGCTTTATGCTTACTTCAATTCTCACCTTAGCTTCATCATATGTTCCAAAATATGGAGCTTTGGGATTGACAGGATGATTTAGAAGAGCTTCAATGATATTCTTGGTTTCATCAATATTTACCTCATAAGGAAGAGGTTTTACATAAACAGTTCTTGGTTTAACTGCTTGAATATACACATTATCACAATCTACCATAAAACAGATGTCATCTTTGTAATCTTCCACCAACTTCTATGGAATCCGGAATCTATCATTCATTTTCTCCTTGAAAGACTTGAAATAATTATCCATGATGCTTTCAAAGTTTTCTCCCATTTCTGAAATGTATTCATTTATTTCATAGAGGATTGGCACATCTTTTCTCCATACAACTTTTCCTTTAGAAGAGAAGAATTTCTGAACATAGAAGAATAAACAGACCAACAAGGATCCAAACTTACATGGATTGTTTTTGGAAGTTTTAATGCTTTCCATGTTTTTGTTAAACTGTTTCAACAATAAGTCTGCTAGGTCAAATGTCAAGTTATTCTTGACCACTTTGTATGCTAGGTCAATAGCTTCACAGGAGACACTGTTCTGTCGACTAGAACTGTAAATCTTATGGGCAATGATGTGTGTACCAAACTTCAGTTCAGCGTCCGTAATGCTGCTAACTTTCATGCCTCTACCGTCCCACTCGGCTAGGGTTTTCTTCTCTAGTTCCGTCCGACCTAGGGTTTTGGTAGTTTTAGCTTTGTTCAACATGGGAAGACCGATGACTTGTTGAATCATTTTCTTTGTGATCTCAATAGGTTGCTCAAGCCAAATTTTTCCATCATGTACACGGCTGAGAATATATCTAAGCCATTTATCTCGAAAGTTTCGAGGTAGATGTGCAATGTGAACTAAACCTTTATCTTCCAAATGTTTGTGCTCGGGTTTCAGAATACCATCCACACATAGTTCCTCATGCACAATGTCTAGTTCTAGGTTTCCCATTTCATGAATTGAATAGTTAAAATGATTGCGGATATCGTTAATAAGCAGTACCTTAGGAGGAATCTGAGATTGAGCTCCGTTCGGATCTAGGGCTGCTGCAATTGTGGGCACGATCTTAAAATCTGGTGCTTTCCACTCCCCTTGGACTAACATATCAGATCCTTTCTTTGTTGAAGTGCTGGATGATGCCATGGTAGCTCACAGAAAATTCCTTTCGCAAAAGTATTAAATCGCTGGGTTGCTCTTGAAATTTTCTGCTCCCAAAGTGCTAAAGATTCACGGTGAAGAATGAGTTCGATTACTTGCTTTTTGTTTACAACTCTGTCATTAATGCTCATTTCAAATTAGGGTATGAGTTCTGACAGACTGTCACCCACTAAGAATTAATTGCTCGGAAAAGACTTCGCAACTCAGTGAACTCGAGAATTCATAATGCTCCGACCTCGCTCGGTAAAGACAGGTACCGACCTTGCTCGGTGAAGACTGATACCGACCTCCCTGTGATCTCACTGCATCTTGCATGCTGATTTAGATCTTTCTTTTAATTTCGGTTCTGGAACTGTTTGAGATTGATCTATGAGAATACAGTTCCAGTGCTTCCTTGGAAATTTAGTTTGAGTCGGTAGAGCCATCCATTCCATTACTTGGAGTGGATTGCTCAGTAGCTTTAGGAATCCATTTTTGTCTTACCTGTTTCCTGACCTTAGTTGCTTCATTCTTCTTTCCTTCTTCAATTCCACTAGCATTCATGTAGTTTCTGGCTATGTGACCGAGTTTAGTGCATTTGAAACATCTTATGGTAGTATCTCTTTTCCTTAGATGATGTTTTATGCAATTCATGCCAATGTGTCCATATTCTCCACAGTAATGACATCTACACCAGGTGTTGTAGTCCCATCCAAACATTGCTTTCACAATTTGTTCTGCTAGATTAAATGTCTTGGATCTGCACTCGGATGCCTTGTGACCTTGTTTGTTGCACTTGTGACAATTACCTCTGAATCTAGGTTTTTCCCTGCATTCATTTGCTTTGTGACTAGGTTGATTGCAGCTATAACATTTTCCATTGAATTCTGCTTTTTCATTGTTCCAACATTTATTTGAAGTATGTCCTATTTTACCACAATGATTACAAGTAGGTTTTTGATTTCTTTGAGTACCTTGCTTAGAGGATTTGCCTTCTTCTTTGTATCCAAGTCCTGCTTTTCCTTTTTGCCTATGAAGATTTCGCTCATACAGCTGATTCAAGTCTTCTTGACTTTTCAGCATTCCTTCATTGATTTTTTTTTCAGCGTTTAGGTCATCCACCAATCTTAGATTGATTTCCTTTTCAGATCTTAGTTCTTCTCTTGTGTTTTCTATTTCTGATCTTAGATTTAGAATTTCTTCATTTGTATGAGAGATCTGATCAATTAGGTTTTCTAGCTGAAGGGTTTTGTTTTGGACTTCAATGTTTCTTCCATCTAATTCATCTTTCAACTTGTTTCTCTGTTCCAAGATCTCACAGAATCTTGTATAGTGTAGCTCTTGTTCTCTTTTCAATTTTCTCACTTCTTCCTGTAGAGACCCATTCTTTTCTAGGAGTTCTTTGACAGCATTGTTTGCTTCATCTGAGTTATTTGAGGGAAGAAGATCTTCAATCTTTTCTTCAATGTAATTCTGATCATTCATCTAATTTGCAAGTTCCTTCCTTCTTCTTAGGGATTGGGAAAGATGTTCTTTTACTTCTTTGAGTTTAGCTATGGCCATTTCCAGATCTAGCTTTTCATTTTCAATCACCTTGTTCAGTTTGAATACCTCCATTGTCCTGGATCTTTGCTCAAGCTAGTTAAGCTTTGTCTTGAGAGCCAATGCTGCTCTGATACCAATTGTTGGAAATATTCAGGAAGTAACCGAGTTACTGAGAGGGGAGGGGTGAATCAGTAACTCCAAATTTTCTTTCCATTTTAACATGTAATTTACTTTTTAACCTTTGCATACAGAAAGCATGAAACTTAAAAACATTTACAATAATGACACATAGATTTGGTTACCCAGAAACCTTCCAAAAGAAAGTAAAACTGGGGTGGGGATGAAACCCACAAAGCTTTAATACTGTAGAATAAAGTTGGCCGGTTAAGGCTTACAATTTGATCACTTCTGATGATCTGCCCTGTTAGGAGCAATAAGGATTGCTAAATCCACCCTGTTAAAGGATTTACAAACATACAATGAAGTATGCACTCGATAAAGAGATTTTACAAAGACTGTTAGGTCTACCCGGTTAAAGGATTTAGTACTGATTCACCTGTTAGAATGAAACAGTAGATCTCTGCTTTGCAACTGGATTGCTGATTTGAGATTCGCTGATGTACTGATCACCTTCTGTGATGAATTTGTCTTTGCTATATCTTATACTTCTGAAGCCTTCTGTAATTTGCTTATCTCTTCCTTTCTTTCTCTTTCACATATGTTTTTTTTTATCATATCTTTCATTTCTATATCATTACATTTTTACAACATTGTTTATATACAAGTCTTAAACAATTAACTACAATTATAATTACACAGTCGGCTTGACAAGTAAACATAAGTGCTACTAAGTCAGCCCAAGTATGATTACACGGTTCCTGCAAACTGACTCGGTGACTTTCTGATACTCGGCGTCCACTGCATTACTCGGCATCGTCATGCACTCGGTAGAAGTGAAGGCACGGTTCATACTGATCACTCGGTAGGTTTTGAACTCAGTAAGTACTGGTGACTCGGTAGACATGATGTTACTCGGTTTACACTGTCCTGTTCGGTTTGCTCAGTTTCTACTGTCTGCTCGGTTTTCACTATCTGCTCGATTTGCACTGTTTGCTCAGTTTGCACTATCTGCTCGGTTTGTACTGTCTGCTCGATTTGCACTGTTTGCTCGGTTTGCACTGTCTGCTCGGTTTGCACTGTCTGCTCGGTTTGCACTGTTTGCTCAGTTTGCACTATCTGCTCGGTTTGCACTGTTTGCTCGGTTTGCACTGTCTGCTCGGTTTGTACTGTTTGCTCGGTTTGCACTGTCTGCTCGGTTTGTATCCAGAATGCAAATAAGTGTTGTCACTAGTGGCAATTCTGCTTAATGCCAACAGGTTGCATTCTAATGGAATGTATGTAAGTCCTATAACAAGGCTCACTTCTAACAAACTAATTGAAATCCTTTAATCAGGTCACACCTAAAAATGTGTATTGTAACTTTTGACAAGGTTGGCTTTTAACCAAGCTCACTTTAGAAGAGTGAAATTAATAGTAGCATGTTACAAAGTGGTTTTTCCCTGATTGGGTTTCCACTATAAATCCTAGTGTCAATGCTTGTGTGAATGTTTTGGTTTAGATAGTTATGTGTTTTACAAGTTAGATACAACTGTGTAGTGGAATACAATGTTATATGTTTATATTATTGAATTAGTAATGACTGAGTTGGTTTTGGTTGTTAGATCTGATTTAAGGAAAAAATTTTGAAGTTTGTTTTATAAATCTGGACCTGAGAACAACTGACTCGCCCCCCTCCCCCCCTCTCTATTTTTATAAATCATATTAACAATTGGTATCAGAGTTGTGTTTCTTATTATTGGTGTCTACAAAAATCAAGTCTAAAGGGGATTGAAGCAAATGATTAGGATGTATAAGAAGGAGGTATTGAAGCTGAATAAGGAAAATTTCCCTGCATGGAAAAGTTTGATGAAGTTGCATCTAGTAGGTATTGGTGATTATGGAAAGTACTACATTGAGAATGACTATGTCTCACCTATCACACCTTTGACTACCAAAGAAATGAGAGCTAAGAAAGAACATAATTAGGCAATGTTAGAAATTACATCTGCCCTAAGCTATCTAGAATTTGAGGACATTAAGGATTGCACAAGTGTGAAGGAGATGTGGGACACTCTTGAAAAGATCTATGGTGGTAACATAAATGTACTAAAAGCTAAGGCTGAAAGTCTCAGAGGTAAGTTTGATGAAATGAGAATGCAAGAAGGTGAGAACATTGCACAATATTGTGGTAGAGTAAAAGAAGTTGTGAATTCTATTAGAGGAGCAAGTGGGACTATTGAGGATGAAACTATAATTGGTAAAGTACTAAGAACTCGGTGTCCTATATATGCTATTAAGATCTTAGCTATTCAGGAATCTAGATGTAACTTTACAAATGTGCTTACTTTAGAAAGTTTGGTTGGCAAGATAACTACTTTTGAACTCTCTAACTATGATAACATCATTGTTGGTAGTATTGGAAATGTTGAATCTACTTTTAAGTCACAATTAGTTTTGAAAAAGCCAAAGAAAGATAAAGAAAGATGCATCAATGAAAGAGAAAGTGAAAGTGAAAGTGAAAGTGACACTTTTGATGAAGAACTTCAAGATCTAGAAGCTCTTATGGCTAGAAGACTAAGAAGGGGATGTTATCACTCAAAAAAATTTCATGGCTTCATGTCCTTTCCTTTGGTCTCTGCATGTTTTTCTTGTCTCTAGCCTCAAGTCTTAGTTCAAAATTCAAAAAAGTAGCCGTTGGTATGAAAATACCCTAGTTTTGCCCCGACCCTGATCTAATTCTTTGTTACCTTTTTGGGCCACTTAAAACTCCTAATTCACATGTGCTTTATTTTTCTAGTGGGTCCCTATTTAAATTCATCCTAAGTTTTTACCCCCGGCCGCCTTTAATATTTTCCTAAGTCTAAGTGGCCGGCAAATTAAATTTTCCCTATAGTCCTCAGTGCTTAATTTTTCCCTAATGCCTAAGTCCCTGTTCTATTAATTTTTCCAAATGTTCAAAGCTTTAAAATGTGTGGTTGTCGCATGATCTCATGAGCCTTTTTAAGGCTATGCGATCATGCGACAAGATGCCACCTGTCCCAATGGGCCTGTTTATGGTATCTAAGGTGGAAACTAGTTATTGGTCATGGGGCAGTGAGTCCTCAATGGGTCCAATGCCATGTCATGCCACCGTGGTGCTTTTTCATTGGTTATGTCAGTATACAAGTGGAGGCTATCAGAATAGCTCGTGAAGGATAAAGAGTAGTGGGACCTATTTGCTAGAGTGTCTGTCAAAGGGTCCTGACATCTACAGAAGATCTACGGTTGGTGTAAGTTCTCATGGATTTTGTTAGAGCCATGATATGTTATGCCAACCATCAATTTTTCTTTTTCCCAGATGGCTGATGAGGGTGGTTCCTTTGGTAGGTGGCGCTGACATGTAATGTTCTGATTGGTTGACCTAGAGGGTGATTAGGATTTGTCAGTGGGCCTGAATCTTCCAAAGGGGCTGACAGTGTGGCAGAATCTTAGAATTTACTTGTGTGTGTGTGTGTGTGATTGACAATGATGGACTGCTTCTAGAAAATAGATCAGTGCCTAAACCCAGGGCATAGAGTCACTAAATAACTTATACCAACTAAAAATTCTAACTCAAACATACTAGAATTTTGACCATAAGTAAATCAATAGATCCAACATGTTTATTGTGTGAATTTGAACCTAAGTCAACTAGAGAGGCATTAGACAATGAAGAATGGATACACGCAATGAATGAAGAAATAGACTAGATAGAGAAGAATGATACTTGGACTCTGGTGCTGAGACCTAAAAAAAAAATGTTATAGGAACAAAGTGGGTGTTCCAGAATAAATTGAATGAAAAAGGTGAAATAACTAGGAACAAAGCTATGCTGGTATGCAAAGGCTACGTACAAGAAGAAGGAATAGATTATGGGGAGATATTTTCCAATGTAGCTATATTGGAAGGAGTAAGAACTCTTCTTGCATATGCTGCTTATAAAGATTTCAAGGTTTATCAAATGGATGTCAAGTCTGCATTCTTAAATGGTATACTAGAAGAAGAAGTTTACATAGAATAGCCAGAAGGTTTTATTGATCCAAATAGAAGACACATGGTATGAAAACTAAACAAAGCACTATATGGATTAAAACAAGCTCCCAGAGCATGGTATGAGAGATTGCATAACTACTTGATACAGATTGGATTTTCAAGAACAAATGACACAAGCAATCTGTACATGAAAGATGAAGAAGGTAAAGGTATCCTGTTGGAAAAAATTTTTGTGGATGATATTATTTTTGGTGGACAAGATGCTTTGTGTAAAATATTTTCAAATGAAATGCAAACTGAATTTGAAATGAGCATGTTTGGTGAGATCAAATTCTTTGTTGGTTTAAAAGTATATCAGATGAAGAAAGGGATTTTCATTACACAGTCTAAGTATGTTAATGAAATAATGAAAACTTTTGGGATTGAAGATTCTAGACCAACAAGTACTCCTATGGCTACTAGAAAAAAGTTATCTAAGAATGATGATGCTACAAAAGTGAACCAGACTTTGTACAGATTCATGATTAGAAAATTACAGTATGTTGTACATAGTAGACTAGATATTGTACTAGTTGTTGGGATTGTGGCAAGATTCTCTACCAATCCTAAGGAAACACACATGATGGCAGTAAAAATAATTATGAGATACTTGAAAGGGACTGCTGACTATGGGCTATATTACAAGAAGGATGAAAGATTTGTACTAAGAGTATATACAGATTCTGATTGGGTAGGAAATGTAGATGAAAGAAAGAGTACTAGTGGTGGAGCTTTCTTTCTCGGATGGAGATTAGTCTCTTGGATGAGCAAGAAACAAAATTGCATTTCCCAATCTACTACTGAAGTTGAGTATGTTATTGTTGTAGTAAACTATTCAAATTTGATATGGATAAAATAATTGTTGGTAGGCATGAAAGAAGAAATCACTAAACTTGTTATTTTTTGTGACAACACAAGTGCTATCAACATTTCTAAGAATCGAGTGACGCATACTAAGACCAAGCACATTGTAATCAAGTATCACTACTTGAGAGAATTGGTACAAGACAAAGAAGTCCAAATGGAATATGTGAATACAAAGGAAAAATTAACAAACATATTCACTAAAGCTTTAACTAAAGAAGGACATGAGTATTTGAAAAGTCAATTAGGATTCCTTCCCCTAACTGAGGCTACCTAGTTAAGCTAAGAGCAATGCATGAAATATGCTACAATAGAATATCTAATAGATTGATACAGAAGATTGTCATGCTTCAGGAATCGCCTAGAGTTGTGAAGAAGAGAAAAGACAAGGAATCAATCATTAGTAAGATGATAGAGGGAGAAACACTAAGCTGCTCAAATAATATCTACATCTGATGGATGTATGTTTTAGTTGCTACTTTGGCATTTTTGTCAAAGAGGGAGATGAACTAAGATGATATAATAACACATGACACTGAAAGGAAAAGTAAGGAGATGGTGAAATAAAATGAAGGATCGGGATAGAGGGAGATATGGATATTTCTGATGGTCATAGAAGTGAGACTTATAGATTCTGAATCAGAATGAAGCTAAGGATATTAAAAAAAAATTTCTAATGGATAGATAAGTTTTGGATTGGTTGGTAATCCATGTGTTATTTAGGTGATATCATATGGTGTCACCATTAATGCCAAAGAGGGAGATTCTTGGAAACTACAATTGAAGAAATTGTTTTGTTGTCATTTATGTCAAATCTTAACTGATAAGACTATTGCTACTTAGGAAAGTACTATATCTATTTGAGTGTTGCTAAGGGCATAGGTAAGGTTGGTAACAATAGAACCTAAGGAAAGGTTGAGTTATCTTGACACTACAAAGTGTACTTGACTATGTTGTACAATGATGAGACAATGCATTATTTATCTTAGTAAGATTGAAGAAATAATTGGTAGGCTTGACCAAGCAAAAATAGAGAAATCATGTTCAAGCTGTTAGTCCATTTTCCAGTCATAGCACAATCTTATGACAATGGCCCATTTCCTTGCAAGTCTTCTTGAAGTGCCATTAGCCCTATGTTCTTCAATGTTTTCACCTTGCTCCAGTCCAAATTGCACGTGCTAAATCACCAGACCCAGAAGGATATTCAAATTCTAAGGTCTACAAGAAAATATTTTTAGAATCTGCCAGAGAGTCGAAAACCCACAGTATTTTTGAAAATCCATCATGTTTTTGGTCTATGTGAAACCCTTTGTTGTTTTCAACCTTATGCCTTCCAACTTTTGTGTGCTTATCTTTTGGCGTCAAAAACCCTATGGTTTTTGGTCTTTTGCTGTGTCAAAAACCTTGTGTGTTTTCGACCTCAAATTTCTTTCCTCTTGCCAGCACTCCTTGTTTCATTCCTATGTGCGTAGGTACGATGGATGGTGGGGCCCAATTCTTGCTTAGGTTCCTGTCGCTAATTTTCTAGATCTCCTCGCGGTTACATCTCTTATTCGGTGACCTAGCGACTGTGTTGTCATGCAATCTCTTGTTTCTAGCAGTTAGGTGCCTAACCTTTAGCGACTCGGTGACTATTAGTCATGTGATCTCTAAGTATTTGGTAGTTATCGGCTAACATTCAATGACCTGGCAGGCGGTTAGTCACATGGTCACTGAATGCTTGGCGATTGGTTCATGGGCCCAGCTCTTTTCATTGCCTGGTGTGGTTAAAGCTCAGACAGGATTGGTGGTTGTCGTATGATCACATAGAAAAGATGCATGATGTTTAACCTTTGCGCTTTTGCGATGGCCATTGGATTTTTCTATGTGGGCGTGAAGTGGGCTCCTCCTGATTGGTTGTCACATGGCCGCATGTCAGAGTTTCCTAACATATAATCATGTGACCATTTCCCACATGTCCCCATGGGTCTTAGTCTTCTGTGCTATTCAGTTACTTGGCAGTTAAGTTTTCATTCCGTGACCTGGCAACTAATGGTTATCTCCTTGTCACTTGATTCTAGCGGTTAAGGCCTCGGCATTTGGCAACTTGGCTGGTGGATTGTTCTGCTTTAGTCACAAAGTCACGTGATGGTGGGCCCGGTATTCTTAGGCAGAATGACATTGCAAGGGAGATCTACAGCGGTTGCATGATTGTGAGGAATATTCCTCCCCTTTGCGATCATGTGACCACCGTCTGATCTTCCCAAAGGGGCAAGGATTTTGTGGGTGGTGGGTCCATTTGCCAGGAGGTGCTGATGTGCATGATTTTCATTGGTCGATAGGTGCTGAGGTGGATACACATGGTGGGTTCGATACTTAAGGGTGGGTAGCAGTTGCAGTGTTAGCAGGTTGTCACATGATTGCATACCCCATCTTCGTGCTATGTGATCATGTGACAAACTATTGTCCGTCACCATTGTGGAGTTAACCTGAGATGTCCGGATGGGTTCAAAATGTAAAGCTTGCGAAGGGAGATTGATCAGACGACAAGGATATAAAGTTGATAAAGGTTTAAATTTTGACCATTGATTCACTTCTAGCACCAAAGAAGTGACTGTTGAGATTCAAAATTGTTCTAAGAATTTCCAGTGACAAAGGGTATTGTCTTTATGGAATTCAGTGCAGAAATGACCCTGTTTGGTTAGAAGTGATTGGTTTGCCTTTTGCAGTGTGGTCTAGAGGCCTGTTACTTGTTTGTAGAGACTTTTGTGCTTTATGAAGGATAGATTTTGTTGCTCGAGGCTTTTTGAAGGCTGGTGCTAGTTTTCCCTCTAGTGGTTTTTTGAAATTTTTCCATTGTAAGCCTGGCCCTAGCTGTCCATAGCTTATTGCAACCTATTTTGGGTTTCCAAGGTAGCTAGTGGTATAAACTATCAAAATTTTGACTTTGAACAGGGTCCAACTTAGTGTTGCTTTCCAATTCCAGTGAAGGGTTCTATCCTGTAGATTTTCTCCTTCTCTCTACATATAGAGTGATCTTCTTTCCTTGTTGGTTCAGAGAATATAGTGCATATTGTAATAGAGTTATCTTATGTATGAGAAGTTAATATATTCTTACTGTTGTCAAGCTATCTCCATTTGAATTCTAAACTCATTAGTCATGCATCAAGGATGTCTGGTTTTTCTACCTTGCATTGTCTAAGAGCTTGTGGGTGGAGTTGTCTTTATAGAGATAACTGGTTCAAGGTTGGTATTTATGTATGTATGAGCTGAAATATCAAGCATAGGTCATGCTTATCTTCCAGTGGATGCTGGTTAATGTATTGTCTATTCATAGGTCTCTTCTAAGGGGAGGGTCAAAATCCTTTGATGGTCAATAGCGTATTTAAATACACAAGTGGGAACTAAGTTGAGGTGTGGTCATGGTGTGTGATTGATGTAAGGCATTAACACATTGAATATATTATTTTCTTGTTTCATAGCTATCTCTTGCAATACTGTATTTGACTCAGTGGCCCAATGGATAAGGAACTGGTCTATGAGAGACTTAGGGTATCTCAGGGGTCCCTTCTATCTATTTAAAATCATTTCCATTCAGTCACACCCTTTCCTTTTCTTGTTGTTAGGATAGGTCTCTAGCTTTCAGTCTCATTCGATGCAAGTAGGGCTATTGCATGAGATTTTATATCATCAGGGTACAGGATACCTATAGGAGATTGATTTCTATTCCACACTAATCTATCTGCAGGCCTTTTATTCACCAAAACAATGGCATGAGTGTGTAGATAAGGTAACACCTGACTGAGTGAATGTGGAGCTCAAAGAAGAAGGAGGATTTCTCTCTATCCTCATGAATTGGTTTGTTTTTCTTGTCAAGCTTGAGTGCCTAACTTGTGATTTAAGCCCAACCATTTGATTCAAGTTTGGTCCTGCAAAGAAAAGATCCAACAAGATGGTGACTCTGCTGGGGAGAACAATGAAAAGGAAGTTTATCTGTTAGAATCTCTGGTTGTTTCAAAATTTTGTAGTATCTTTCTTGACCAGATTAATTTTCCCATCTGAGTCACCAAAAAAATGGTGACTCTACTAGGGAGAGTTTAGAAAAGATTCAGATATAAAAACAAAGCATTTGCAAAATTTTCTCACCTAGTTATGAGTGACAGCTCTGATTTGTCTCTGTTTGATGAGTGCATTTTTTTGATAGACAGTGTGTTATCCTAGTGAGTTTTGGTTGGTTGGAAGAGATACACAAAATAATGAATTATTTTCCTCTTCAAGGAGGTGGTGACTCTACACTGAAAAGAACCTGATGGAGCTGTATGGTGAGCTCTAGATCTGCCCTGCTTCCAGCCAAAGATCTTCTGCTGCAAAACTTTCAGGTATTCTCTTATTGAAATATTTTCCTATCAAGTGTGTAGCACTGCTATAAAGGGATAAGTGGTGGATGGTTCCTCATGGAGGAATATGGCCCCTTTTGTTTTGATGACATTGAAGGTGCCCCTAATGAGTTCTCTGCTAAGGATGGGAAGTGCTTGCCAAGATTTATGGCTGGTGGATCTATTTCTGCAAGCCAGCATGTTGATGTTGTCATGGGTATTTTTAAAGATATGGATGTTGAATATGAAGATATTATCATGAGGTTATTTGTGCACACATTTTCTGATGGTGCAAGGAAGTGGTTCTTGTCCTTGCCCTCATGTTCAATCCCTTCTTGGGATGTGTTGAGAGCTAAGTTTGTTGAGCATTTTGATAAAGTTGTTGCTCTCAAGAAGGAATTAGATAGGTTGAAAATGGTGAACTAGCAGTTAGCAGAGGACATAAGATTGCTAAGACTGGTGGCTCCTGATGATGTTCATGAGGAGGCCAGTGTCTCTAATGTTGATTCTCACTATGCAGAGAGTGTTGACTATGAAGCTGATTCTAAGATCAGTGCATATGAGGATGTTGAATATGAATCTAAGGATGGTAATATTTCCTTTTTGTCTACAGATTTTTCTTCTTGTCAACATGAGAGGACAATCTTCTTGTCCCAGTTTGATGATGTTTTGTGTGAAGGGTTGAATATTGGATATGATGCAGATGATGATTCCTGCATAGATTGTTTCACACAAGATGATCTAAGGCCAGAAATGTGTATCCTTGTTCCTCACAAGGATGATATTTGCAACATTGGGGGTGAGGCTGAGGAAAGTGATATCAAGGCCCAAAGTCCATTGAGTAGTAAAGAGATTTCAACACTCTTGGCTGATGAATTCCAAAGATATGATAGTGAAGAAGACCTTCACTTGGTTCATGATGTAGTTAGTAAGGACACCATGGAGGAACCAAGTTGCTCAATGGTTGAAGCAATGTGTGAAGGTAAATCTGAGGATACAAGTCCTTTTCAGCTAGGTAACTCTGATGTAATGCATGGTAATCAATATGCTGTATTTTCTGACGCATTATAGATCAATTTTTTGCTTCCAGTAAGCAGGGAGAAGTAAATCATGTTCCCTACTTCTTGGAATATGAATGTGAGTATGATGGTTGTGACTGGAAAAGCATGGGTAGTGACCAGCATAGTTTAATTCTTCAGCCCATGAATATTCACATATGTTTGTAGCAAGGTGGTCATAAAAATTTTAGGTGGCTGGTTGCATATGTGGATGAAAATTAGACCTTTGGTTCAGGGGGGTCATTGATTTCATTTTGATGGCCTGGGGCCATCAAGTAAAGTTGTAAACCTTGTAAATTTTATAAATATTCCTTCCCTTTCCTGCTGTGTGTTTCTTTCCTAGCTTGTTCCATGTGTTTTTTGAGGTCTTTGTATTTTTCTAGTGGGTGGTCTGCTTCTCCCAGAGATCTAAATCCTTGCCATGCTTGCAAGAGCCATTCATCCCCAACTAGAGCCACCGTTAGTCTATTTTCCAGTCATAGCATAATCTTATGACAATGGCCCATTTCCTTGCAAGTCTTCTTGAAGTGCCATTAGCCCTGTGTTCTTCAATGTTTTCACCTTGCTCCAGTCCAAATTGCACGTGCTGAATCGCCAAACCCAGAAAGATATTCAAATTCTAAGGTATGTAGGAAAATATTTTTAGAATCTTCCACAGTGTCGAAAACCCACAATATTTTTGAAAATCCACAATGTTTTTAGTCTATGTGAAACCCTTCATTATTTTTGACCTTGTGCCTTCCAACTTTTGTGCGCTTATCTTTTGGCATTGAAAACCCTGTGGTTTTCGGTCTTTTGTTGTGTTGAAAACTTTGTGTGTTTTCAACCTCAGATTTCTTTCCTCTTGCTAGCACTCCTTGTTTCATTCCTATGTGCACAGGTGTGATGGATGGTGGGGCCCAGTTCTTGCTCAGGTTCCTGTTGTTGATTCGCCAAATCTACTGTTGGTTACATC
Source organism: Chamaecyparis obtusa (assembly GCA_027943335.1). Classification (NCBI taxonomy): domain Eukaryota; kingdom Viridiplantae; phylum Streptophyta; class Pinopsida; order Cupressales; family Cupressaceae; genus Chamaecyparis; species Chamaecyparis obtusa. The sequence continues at coordinate 109,695 of BSBK01009676.1, forward strand.
TCTTATTCGGTGACCTAGCGACTGTGTTGTCACGCAATCTCTTGTTTCTGATAGTTAGGTGCCTAACCTTCAGTGACTCAGTGACTGTTAGTCATGTGATCTATGAGTGTTTGGTGGTTATCGGCTAACATTCAACGACTTGGTGGGTGGTTAGTCATGTGGTCGCTAAATGCTTGGTAGTTGGTTCGTGGGCCCAACTCTTTTCATTTCCTGGTGTGGTTAAAGCTTAGACAAGATAGGTGGTTGTCATATGATCGCATAGAATAGATGCACGATGTTTAGCCTTTGCACTTTTTCGACGGCCGTTGGATTTTCCTATGTGGGTGTGAAGTGGGCTCCTCCTGATTGGTTGTCACATGGCCGCATGTCAGAGTTTTCTGACATGCGATGATGTGACTATTTTCCACCTATCTACATGGGTCCCACTCTTTTGTGCTATTCAGTTACTTGGTGGTTAAGTTTTCATTCCATGACCTGACGACTAACAGTTATCTCCTTGTCACTTGATTCTAGTGGTTAAGGCCTCAGCATTTGGTGACTTGGCTGGCGGTTTGTTCTACTTTAGTCGCAAATTCACGTGATGGTGGCCCTGGTATTCTTAGGTGGAATGACATTGCAGGGGAGATCTACAGTGGCCGCATGATCATGAGGAATATTCCTCCCCTTTGCAATCATGCGACCACTGTCCGATCTTGCCAAAGGGGCAAGGCTTTTACGGGCGGTGGGTCCATTTTTTAGGAGGTGCTGATGTGCATGATTTTCATTGGCTAGTAGGTGCTAAGGTGGATACACATGGTGGGTCTGATACTTAAGTGTGAGTAGCAGTTGGAGTCTTAGCAAGTTGACTCATGATCGCATAGCTCGTCTTCATGCTATGCGATCATGTGACAAATTGTTGTCCATCATCATTATGGAGTTAACCCGAGATGTCTGGATGGGTTCAAAATGTAAAGCCCATGAAGGGAGATTGATCAGACGGTGGGGATATAAAGTTGATATAGGTTTAAATTTTGACCGGCGATTCACTGCTGGCGCCAAAGAAGTGACCGTTGAGATTCAAATTTGAACATCTAAGAATTTCTAACAAGAGAGGGTACTATCTTTATGGAATTCAATGCAGAAACAACCCTGTTTGGTGAGAAGTGATTGGTTTATCATTTACAATGTGGTCCAGAGGCCTGTTACTTGTTTGCAAAGATTTTTGTGCTGTATGAAGGACAAATTTTGTTGCTCGAGGCTTTTTTCAGGCTGGTGCTTGTTTTCCCTCGAGTGGTTTTTTGAAATTTTGCTATGGTTAGCCATTGTAAGCCTAGCCCTAGCTATCTATAGCTTTTTGCAACCTATTTTGAGTTTCCAAGGTAGCTAGTGGTATAAACTATCAAAATTTTCACTTTGAACGGGTTCCAACTTAGAGTTCCTTTCTGGTTCCAGTGAAGGGTTCTATCTTGTAGATTTTCTCCTTCTCTCTGCATATAGAGTGTTCTTCTTTCCTTGATGGTTGAGAGAATATAGTGAATATTGTAACAAAGTTGTCTTATGTATGAGAAGGTAATATATTCTTACTGTTGTCAAGCTATCTCCATTTAAATTCTGAACTCATTAGTCATGCATCAAGGATGTTTGGTTTTTCTACCTTGCATTGTCTAAGATCTTGTGGGTGGAGTTGTCTTCATAGAAATAACTAGTTCAGGGTTGGTATTCATGTATGTATGAGGTAAAATATCAAGGATAGGTCATGCTTGTCTTCCAATGGATGCTAGTTAATGTATTGTCTATTCATAGGTCTCTTCTAAGGGGAGGGTCAAAATCTTTTTATGGGCAATAGCATATTTGAATACACAGGTGGGAACTAAGTTGAGGTTTGGTTATGGTGTGTGATTGATGTAAGGCATCAGCACATTGAGTATATTATTTTCTTGCTTCATAGCTGTCCCTTGCAATACTATATTTGAATCTGTGGCCCAATGGACAAGGCACTGGTCTATGAGAGACTTAGGGTATCTCAGGGGTCCCTTCTATCCATTTAAAATCATTTCCATTCAGTCACACCCTTTCCCTTTCTTTTTGTTAGGATAGGTCTCTAGCTTTCAGTCTCATTCCATGCAAGTAGGGCTATTGCATGAGATTTTCTATCATCAAGGTACAAGATACCTATAGGAGATTGATTGTTATTCCACACTAATCTATCTGTAGGCCTTTTATTCACCAAAAGAATGGCATGAGTGTGCAGATAAGGCAACACCCGCCTGAGTGAATGTGGAGCTCAAAGAAGAAGGAGGATTTCTCTCTATCTTCATGAATTGGTTTGTTTTTCTTGTTAAGCTTGACTACCTAGCCTGTGATTTAAGCCCAACCATTTGATTCAAGTTTGGTCTTGCAAGGAAAAGATCCAACACAAGCCAAGTGATGTTAGTGTCGACCGAGTCAGTGTATGCTAAAAAATTCTAGTGTCGATTGATCATCAGTTAATTGCCAAGTAAGATAGTTTAAGCCGAGGAAACATTTTTAGTAATGACTGAGCTTTCTACATGAAGACCGAGTAGTTGCTCACTGTATTGACCGAGCATCAATATTTTTATATTTGAAGAGAATTCAGATTTGCAGCCAACATTGTTGAATTCTTGGATTATGTAAAATGTGTTGACTTTATTTATTGATTGTTTGAAAGCATTTAGTGCACTAAAAAATGTTTTATTGTAAATATTTAAGAGATTTGAGAGGTTTCTAGAAAAGAAGCTGAAGAACATAAAGTGGGTAGATTCAATGAATCTAACGTAACCCTAATATCTACGAAGGAGATTGAGCAGAAAAAGATGAGTTAACCTAATTAAGGAAGTATTAAGGGAACCTAAGCATTAGGTATGTGTGTGCATGGGTGAATAGAAGATGCTGGAAGATCAGTAGATGTTATTGACTGTATAAGAAGAAAAGGCTAAAGGAGAAGTGTGGCGATTGCTTGAAGAAAAGTTTTGAGTAGATCAAAGATGGAGTTGGCAAAGTTTCAAAGTCAGTAAACCAACATTTGTGTATGGAATTGGATCTGATATTTGCAAAGTGAGTTGTATGTTTTTCAAATCAATACTGCTACTACTTTCTAACCATTGTAACAGTCAAAATCCTTTTAATAAAGGTTGACCTAACAGTCATATGTTTAAATCCTTTGAACAAGGTTGCATTCTAATGGAATGTATGTAAGTCCTATAACAAGGCTCACTTCTAAAAAAGTGATTGAAATCCTTTAACCGGGTCACACCTAATATTGTGTATTGTAACCTTTGACAAGGTTGTCATTTACTTGAGCTCACTTTAGAAGAGTGAAAATAATAGTAGCATGTTACAGAGTTATTTTTCCCTAATTGGGTTTCCACTATAAATCCTAGTGTCAATGCTTGTGTGAATGTTTTGGTTTAGACATTTCTGTGTTTTACAAGTTAGATACAGTTGGGTAGTGGACTGCAATGTTATATGTTTCTATTATTGAATCAGTAATGACCGAGTTGTTTTTGGTTGTTAGATATGAGTTAAGGAAAAGCTTTTGAAGTTTGTTTTATACATCTGGACTTGAGAATAGCTAATTCACCCCCCCCCTCCCTCTCTATTGTTCTAAATAATATTAAAAATGTATACCAAGGGAAAATAGATAAGATTGAGAAGGCATAAAAAGAAATGTCAAAGACTAGGGAAAGGGAAGCACAGATCAAGAATGCTCTTGCCTCCATATTAGAAATACTCAATCAGAACATTAAGGACATAGATGCCACAATAGTAACATATGATCATGGTCCTAGCACTAACTTGGAGAAGATGGAGAAGCTATAGTATGCACTATGCATCCATCTCCAAATAGTAAACTCTTTGATCACATTTTGAAGAAGGAGATCCAAAACCTAAACATAGCATATCTGAATGTTTTCCCTCAGTATGTGTAAATACAGTTTTTGAAACACCTTTTTCATTAATGTCAAAGGAGGAGTTGCATATAGAATATGGATCATAATATGTATAGGGAGATATAAGTGTATGTATAGAACACAAAATGTTTTTTGTATTAAGGACAGTTAGGAACTTGGCCATATTCCTTTGTTGCCATCAATGACAAAGGGGGAGATTGTTGGAAAGTTGGATATACTCATGTATATGACTTAATATAGTATTTTCATTATGGAAACAAAGTCATATAGTAGTTTGGAGTCAACGTACTTGATGAGAAGATCAAAAATTGATTTAAGTGTTGAAGACTAGATATTGTACATAGTTCCTATAGCTTAGAGCATCAACGCACATGTGTATGACTGAGTTATAGTGTGCACCCTAGAAGATAAGTTAGTTAGACTATATTTATGCTTAGTCTATAAGAGCATGATTAGATATGCAAGTATGAGGAAGATACAGATAGACAAAGTTACACAGCCAATGAGTGCTAGTGAAGAACAAAGTAAGCAACCGATTGTTATCATTTTTAGTTAAGGTTATATTCTATTGATGTAAAGGCTATGTAGATATTTTAATTAGGTTTCCGTCATGTATATATTTTTAGTTTTAAACATGCATGAGCCAATTCATTTGGAAGCATTGTATATGATAGGTCTAAGGGCTGACCTCATTGTTTATTTTGTATGCGCATATAAATAAGAGATGTGCCCATTGTATTTGGTATGGAAGTTGATATAGAGTTGTGATAAGAAGAGAAGAACTATGTGAAGAGTCTATAAGATGTATTAGAGCTTTGCAAGAGGTCAAAGCATCAGCCCATCAAAGGAATTGATTTGATAAGCAGTGTCACAGTGATAGTTCATCCAACAGATATAGTGTGTATATGAGATCGGGAGGTTTTAGCCTTCACCACTTGAGTAGTGAGCTCTAAGATAGTGCATCCACTCCCCTAATAGGGACCATTGTAAAAGACTTCTAACAGGGTTTGAAACTTAACAAGGTCTACTGTACTTAATACATTGTAAAGAAACTTGTAATAGGGTTAAGGATCTTCTAACAAGGATCACTAAACACTAGTACAAAATATTAGTGGGTGTCAATTCCCACCAAGGTATTTATCTATTTAGGTTTCCCCATAACCATATTGGTGTAATGTGTTGATTTCATGTTCCATGTTTATGTGGATGTTCATTTCAGTACTTAAGCATTTAAGTGTAGTTTAAGTATTAAAGTAAAAAGATAAATATACAGTGAACACTAATTCAGCCCCCCCCCTCTCAGTGTTCCCATTCCTAATAGCTATACATTATGACTCATTCTCATCTCTTGTAGCATTAATAGCTTGCTCTTGTTTGAACTATTCTTTGAAAGGTGATGGCATCTATAGTTCCCATTGGTAGTTGATGCAAGTAGAGTGACTAGGGGCTAGAGAATGGCACACCCTAACCTGATCAACCTTGCTCAACAATAAGCGGAAGCAATGCAATAAAATAGTGAGAGAGAGAGAATGAAAAAGTCTCATATATTATCCTCAAATTGATTCATACATGTCGGGATGTAAGGCCTTCCTATTTTTGGCTAGATATTACAATAAAGTACAAAAGTCCTCAAACATGCGAGGATCTACAAGTAATCTCTAATCTTCTATCTTCTATCTTCTACCAAAACTTACTCCCCCAAACTAACCCCTAAACACTAACCAAACAACTACATTTATACAAGAGGCTACCAAACTAAGTCAGCCTTTAGATCCATAATTAATGGAAGGAACAATTAGATCTAGGACCACATGCTTCCTAATGATGAATACCAACATTAAATTTGTGACCCAAATTAAATGCACAAGTCAACCTAAAAAGGAACTCAAAATAAACAACTTGGTAAGTAAGGAGACCGAGTGCTAGAGAGATAACCGAACAACACTGGTGAACAAAGGAAACTAAGAAACAACAAACCAACTCAGTCAAAGTAGGAATCGAGCAACACAAAAAAACTCAAATATGTTTTTGGTGACACGGGATTACTAAAGACCCAAGATGCTCCTACATTAGACACTTGGGGTTATTTGAAATGATTCTCAAAATCATGAAACAGGTATGATCTGAGCTACATCCAACTCAAACTTTGAAATCCATGAACTTTCTTCAATCATTCTATTCTTTCACTTTACTAGATCTTCCATATACTATTTTCATCTTGTACTTCTACCAATTCTTTGCTCCAAAATAAGCTCAACTTCTTCATTCTACTTCTTAGGATAATCCATCACTACTGCCATGTCTTCTTTAGATTCATGAAACTCATAAAAATTAGCAATGTTGAATATAGGTGATATATTTGTTAGCACCTACAATAAAATTCATGGCTGTGTAAATTTTTCTTTGGCCTCTGCAATGTTTTTCCTAGTCTCTTGCCTCAAACCCTAGTTCAAAATTTTCAAATTTTTAGCCATTGCTGAAAAGAAGCCCTAATTTGCCTAGAACAGGTTCTATTTAAGTGTTACTTTTTCCACTTACTAAAGTCCTAAAATAACCATGTGCTAAATTTTTTATGACCACCTTGCATGTTATGTGGTTAGGTTATTATGTTGGGGCCTCCTTTAATATTTTCTATCTAAGCGTAAGTCTCCCGTGATAATTTTTCCTAAGTATCAGCCTTTTAAATTATGTGGCTATCATTATTCCACAAGGTTTCCTATTGTTAGAGTTTCTGACATGCAGTATAGCGACAACCGGACATCTATCTTGGAGGGCCCATTCCTGGGGTATGCTTGTAGGTTAAATACTGGATCGCATCTACAGTGGTTGTTATACTATTGGGGCAAGTTGATATCTTTTTAAGCATTGCAATGTAGTGATGATCATCTGATGCTTTAAGGTGGATGATTTGGTAGGTGGGGCCTTGAGTTACCATGATGGTATGACATGTATGAGGTGTCCATTTCCTATTTGTCGATAACAAATGACTTGTAAATTGTCAGCAGGGCCCAACATGCAGTCTCCTCTTAATCCTATAGCTATCACATGATTGCAAGGAATATTCTTCCCCCTTGTGATCATGCGATGACCATTGATTCTTTCCTAAGTCATAGGCTAACTAGCGGTGGGTCTATGTTGATAGGTGTGTGGATGTGTTCATTTTTTATTGGACGAGGTGGATGGTGAGGTGGATGTTGCCAATAGGACCAATGTGTGATAAGAAAAGTGGGACCTATTGCCAAATTTGCTGACATGCATTGTTTTGATTGGCTGTGCCAGATTTTGAGTTGGCACTTGTCAATGGGCCTGAGGTCTTCAGTCTGTGAGGCATGATTAAAGTCTGTAAGATCTTGCAATTGTCACTATACCATGGATATAACATGCACAGAGTTTAGCATTATGGTATAGTGACCACCATCTAATATTTCGTGAGGTAGTAGCCATTGATAGGTGGGTCCGAGTTGCTAGGTCATATTGGATGTCAAGTGTTGCAGAGTTGTTCTTTTGTAATTGGCTGGGCTCAGTGATGATGTGGCAGATGTCGGTGGGACCAGTGTTTTAAGTGTTTAAGCATGTTAAACAGAAGATTGATTGTGTGGTTGTCATTATACCTCTTGGGTAAGTTACATGCTATTTAAGCATCATGGTATAGCGATAGTTGTTGATCTTGTTTAAGAGATGGAACAATGTGGTGGGTCCTCTATTGCTAACTCATTATGATATGGGTGAATATTTTGATGGCACGTGGATCCAAGTGGGCCTATGTTTTCTCTTAAGTCATGTGGTCTCTGATTATAACTATGGTTAGTGATGAAGTCTGGTGATTTCATGACTAGGGCATAAATGTAAACTAGGTTTCCTGTTGGGTTAAGTTTGAGGTGCTTGGGAAAAGTGAGGATCTAATGGTGATGTTTTAAAGTTGATCTCAATTTGATTTCTGATCATCAATGCACTGTCTCACACCTTGATGTAGCTATTTTCTACCAGATTTAAATATTTTAAGGGTTTTCAACCACCAGAGGACTGAAATTCAATGTTGGAGTGACTAGATCAGGGGGATTTTGATTTTGTTCACTATTGCAGTGTGGTCCAGAGGCGTGATGATTGTCTGCAGGGGATTGTATCGTAAGGAATGGGTAATGTTGCTCAAGGCCTGTTGTAGGAGGACAATCAGATTGGTTAAGATAGCAGATTCATGATCCTTGGTACAAATCAAGAAATTTTTCATTAATGAGGACCTTTATGGGATTTGCTTTCTCCAGGTTGCTTGGTTTTCCCTAAATGTAGTAAATTTTGATTGAATTTGGTTGGTTTGGTGGGTGAAAACCCTAGCCCTTGCCTCAGTCATCTGAATCTTGTTGCATCCTAAAATTTTTGGGATTCCAAGATGACTTGTTGTATATATTGCAGTAGTTTTTTTTGTTTTTTTTAAAATGTTATTATTGATGTTATGCTGAAAATCAATGTAAAAGAATGAACAAGGAGAGCCTGGATTTTGGGTTTGTTTCCTAGCATTTTTTTTTTCTAGTAATGTATTGATTATGTAAATTTTAATGAGAATAAACTTGGATTACAATCTCAAATTCATGTTTCTCTTCTTTTTTTGATCTTGGGCTCATATATGTTAATGCCACAAAGTGAGTTAGCATATGGTAAACAAAGAGTATTGTGGAATTATCTTTGAGTTCCTAACAAAGTTAGGATTAAAGTCTTCAAGGTTATTTCAGTGAGTTCATGGTTGGATAGGAGTTTGATGATCAGGTTTGGGAGTGAGAGGGATAATAGGCAAAGCACTTATTATGAGTTCAAGAGTGTTTGAGTTAGGATTTTTAGGCAATATGTGTTATTGGGTGACTCTATGCCCTAGGTTAAGGCACTGATCTACTCTCTAGAAGCAGGTCATCATCATCCACCACACATTTAAATGATAAATTCTTTAAATCAGAAGTAAAAGGTATAAATGCATAATGTTTAGTGATTCCTTTTAAGAAGTGAATCAAAGGTATAACTGCCTGAGCATCTAAGCTAAAAGTGTAGGAGGATCTCTTTGATCCTTGTTAATTGGCCCTTTTCCTTGTAGAATTTAGAGTGGTGATAGAGTCAATGACATTAATTTTTCAATCATATTGTAAACCTGCAAGTAGAAAGAAAAGACAACCAAAAAAATGGTGACTCTGCTGGGGAGAGTCTCAAGATAAAAGTTATTAAGTGGACTCTTGTTCTTCCTATTGCATTCAGTTATTGTCCTTAAGATTTTTAAAGATTTCCCACTTTGGTGGGTGGTGAATCAAAAGGATTAGAACTAGTGCTATAAACTACAGATCATGGACAAAAGAAGGAATACTAGGTCCTTTGTCAAGAAAAATCTAAAGGTTACTCTGGAACAGTTACCTAGATAGGAAAAGAAGAGTTGGATCAGAAGAAATGGTGAGTCTACTAGTGCTCCCATGAGAGAACAAAGAGATACTAGAAATAGAGAACCACTTGAATCCTCTAATGAGGAAGATTCACAATCCAAAGTTTCTAAATCAGATGGTGGGCACTCTGAAGATAGATTTTATGATACCCCAGATGCAGTATTTCAAGATAAGGGTTCATTACCCAGAGGCCAGGATGAACAAGCTAGAGAAAGGGGTTTTGAACCAGATTTAGATCCTGATGAAGATATGTTTAGAAGACAACCCATGAGACCGAGATAGGTCCATTTCCCATATCAAAGTCTCACTGATATGGATGTGTCATCAAGTTCTGATGATATTATGATAGACCTAGATGATTTGAGTGCACTAAGGTTGCAGTTGGTAGAGTAGGATGCCATACATAAGAGGTTACAAAAGGAGAGAGAAGTTGAGAAAGTGACTGCTCTGATAGAGAGAGAGTCTCTTCTTAGAAAGATTAATGAGTTGAAGGAAAGAAACAAGATACTTGCTTCTACCCCTAAAACTTTGTAGCATGATGTCTTTGGTGATCTTGATGCTTTGAGAAGTGAGTAGGAACACTTATTGCAAGATCATGAGTTTGATAAAGAGGGCCCTATGGTTAGATAGGTTCAAAGTTATGCTTCCCTCCCTAAAGATAAAGATGGTCATGAGATCACTAGACCTATTGTTGCTATCAGAGAGAAAGGAATGCAAAAGCTGGTGGGATGTCAGACAAGTAAATCATTAACAATACCAAGGGTCCCAACATCCATTTCAAATAAGTATACAGAGATAGAAAGAAAAAGGAAAGAGGATGAGGACCTTGCAAGAGAATTAGAGAAGGCTGAAATTGAAGCCTCCATTGTAGAAAAGAGAAGAAAGATCTAGTTCTTGAAGGCTTTATTTGCCAATGCTCTTGGCCCATTTGCTGATGAACTAGGTATGCCATCTATGACTACTACTGTTCCACTTAGTAATGCTACTACTAGTTCAATTCCTTCATCATCTACCAAGATAAATGTTGATCCTAGACAACAGTCAAATGCACAAGTAGATGGGAACATAAATGTAAATGTTGATCCTAGGGTTAACACTAGTTCAAGTTTTCAAAGAAGACCTATACAATTAGAAGGCTATAGGAAAATTAGTTTTGATGGACTACCTGGCTACCCAAATGCTTTTCCAACTGATATAAGAGATAAGGTACCTAAGTTTGTTGATAACAATGCCATCAGTTGTGAATAAAATATTAGGTTATTTGTTGATATGCTAAATGATTGTGAGGTAGAGCATGAGGATGTAGTCATGAAATTATTTGTTCAATCTTTGGTGGAGGATGCTAGAGATTGGTTCAAGAGACTCCTTGACCGATGTATTGACACTTGGGATTCTTTTGAGAGATGTTTCAAAGAATAGTATGGTGATAGGCCTAATTCTAGTTTCATGTTGAACAAGCTCAAAACCATAAGGAAAAATCAGAATGAGTCTGCAGCTGAATTCAATATGAGATTTTAGAAGGGTATGCATAAGTTGTTTCAAGTTATGAGGTTAGATAACAATGTTTGTTTAACCACATACTTCAATGCCTTTGATGAAAAATGGGATATTTTTTGAGGGACAAGGAACCAAGAACTCTCAGAGATGCTTCTTGGATTGTTGTCAATGTTGAAAACAATATGAAGATATCAGGGAAATTGGGTGGAAAGAGAAATGATCCAAAGTTGTTTGGAGATAAAAAAATACAAAAGGGATAATGAAAGGAATGTTGGAAATAAGAAACAAGAGGAAGATAAATTGGATAAGGTGTTGAATGCATTGAAGGATTTAAAAGCACCTGCTAATAGAATTAATAATGCTCCTACCAATGAAAAGACTCAATTCAACAACAATTTTAATAGGCAGAATAGACCGTAGAATTATCCCTACAACACCCAATCGAAGGATGGCAAGCCTATTGTCCCTGCTACAAGAGGAAATAATGATAGGTCTATCTCTGATCCTTTGCAAAAATCCTCTATAAATTTTTTAGAAGATACACCATGGTGTATAGCATGCCAGTCCCTTCATTCTACAGAGCATTGTGTGGTTGCATAGTCCATGTCAGCATATCAAGATGATAACAATGAGGAGTTAGATCAAGAAGAAAATCATGATGATATTGGATGCAACATGGAAACTTCATATTTAGGATATGAAGATGATTCTGATATTGATGAAGAAGCAGATGTGTGTTTGAAAAGACACAATAGGGCACTTTTCCATCAGGAGGTTTTTTCTGATAATGACGACATTTATGAAACGACATGTAACATGATTTCTTCCTCAAAAATAGTAAATCTAAGAAGACCTTCCAAGGAAGAAATGGATAGAATTACCATAGAAATGATAGCCCAAGTGGAAACTAGAGGCATGGTGGCAAGGGATATAAATGGGAAAGCTGCAGGAATGTTTATGAAGAACACCAACTCCATGGAACTCAGTGGAAATAGATCAAAGGATGATCATTTAGTGAGGTTCAAAAATGTAAAAGGTAAGAAGTGGGAACCTAAGGAAGTTGGAGCTGAAAATATTCCTATAGTTCAAGATAGGAATCATCAGAGTGAAGTGAAAAAGTGAGTTGGCACAATGGCTAGAGATGAAAAGGTAAGGGTCACAACTACAACCAATTTAACAGATAAACAAAAGGACACTAAGGTAGAACCGATTGAGTTTCCTCCCTCTACTCCTATTGATATGTTGGTTGTATTATCTTAGATAACTGTCAAGGTTCCATTGTCAGAATTTTTGAGTATCCCTAAACATAAGGATAGGGCTATTTCATGGGTAGATAATGTTCATAATAATGATGGTGCATGCAATGAACCTCAGGATAAAGTTTTTAAAGAAGTGGAGGTGCAAGGACTGGTATCTCACATACCACCTATTTATTTGGATAATTATGTCAATGCTAGCCTTGAAAACATAGACCCATTCTTTCTGAGTATTATTGTGAATGGGATGAAGTTGAGAAATTGTATGATTGATTTCGGTGCCTCCAATACTCTCATGCCTTTCAAAATTATGGAAAAGCTAGGCCTCAAAGTTGATACAAATCAAGGTAGATTTTGTGCAATGGATCAGAGAGAGGTACTAGTCATTGGGAATATAAATGCTATGCCATACAGATTGGTAGCCTATCCAGAGAAAGAATTGACTATGAGTGTTTTGGTGGTAGACATTCCACCCCATTATGGTATGCTATTATCTAGGAAATGGAGTGCTTCTATGGGTGGGTGTTTGCAGTGTGATCTTTCTTCTACAACTTTCAAGATTGATGATCAATTTGTTAGGATTGAAAGAGAACCAAGGGTATCTTATATGATTGAAAAGGATATTGATAATGAGGTTACCTACTTTGTAGATACTGATGTCAATGCTTTTAGAGCCGACATCAATGTACTTTAAAAGGAGCCTGTATTTCCATGTATTACTGAGGAGATAGGTTCATAATCTATGAAGGGTGATTTGTGGGTGATGTACTTTGATGGTGCTAGCTACAAAGATGGATTAGGTATTTTACTCATTTCCCTTGATGGAAATACCTTAAAGTTTTCTTTCACATTGAATTTCTTTTGTATCAATAATATAGAAGAGTATGAAGCATTATTGCTAGGATTAAGATTGGCACAAAAGAATGGAATTAAATATATAAACGTTATTGGGGATTCTAAATTAGTGGGGTCCCAAATAAGATCAGTATATGCTTCCAAGAACAAAATGTTGAAACAGTACAGAAATGTTGTATGGGATTTGATTGAGTGTTTTGATGCCTTCAATATTGAGTGGAAGGATAGAAGTAATAACAAGATGGCTGATTTGTTAGCCAATATTCCAATCAATCCCAGTGATATTACTTTTGCTAGCCTCCCTAAAGTTGAAATTTAGACTAGGCCTAGTATACCAGACAATGTTGAAAATTGGCAAGTTTTTGAAGATGACCAAGATATCTTGAGATTTATGAATTGTGAAGATAAGTATCATGGTCAAGAATTAGATTGTTCAGCCTTGGTTAAGACTACAGAAGGAAAAGAGGTTGTCCTTGGTAATGAAGTCATTCAACATAAAACTAACAAGGTTCATAAGGGACTTGTTGTTGTAGAAACTGTATTTGATAATCAAGATAGAGTTCAAAAGGATATTAAAAGGGAAGATCATATAAATTTGGATGAGATAAATCTTGGAACACAAGAAGAACCTAAGAAGGTTTACATTGGTAGAGAGATGTCTCACAAGGTAAGGAAGTCCTTGATTGAATTATTGAGAAAATTTAGACATGTTTTTGCATGGTCATATGATGCCCTAAAGGTTTTTAGAGAAGACTTGTTCCAGCAAGTTATTCCTTTGAAAGAAGATGCTAAACCCTTTAGGAAAAAATGGAGGCCTATAAATCCTACTTTGGCACCTAAAATGCAAGAAGAATTAATGAAGCTAAGAGATGCTAGAATTATCAAGCCCATTAGGCATTCTTCTTGGGTGTCAACTCTGGTCCATATTAGAAAGAAGAATGGTGACATCAAACTTTGTGTGGATTTCAGAAATTTGAACATCAGTTCATTGAAGGATAACTATTGTTTGCCCAATATGGAGGCTATGTTGCAAAGAGTGACAGGATCTGAATTAATGTCTATGATGGATGGTTTCTCTAGTTATAATCAAATAATTATGAAAGAATTAGAATAATTTAAGACAACTTTCACTACACCTTGGGGGACATATGTTTATGTGAGAATGCCTTTTGGTCTCACAAATGCTGGTGCAACTTTTCAGAGGGCAATGGATGTTGCCTTTTTAGATTTTATAAATGATTTCCATTTTGTTTATCAAGATGATTTAACTACCTATTCCAAGAGGGAAGAAGACCATTGTATTCATCTATAAAAAATATTTGTGAGAGCTTTGGAATATTGCATTCCATTAAATCCAAGGAAATGTGCATTTGGTGTCACCTAGGGTAAGTTGCTTGGCCACTTGGTTTCGAAAGAAAGGAGTCAGAATTGATCCAGACAAGGTGGTAGCTATTGAAAAGATTCAAAAACCAAAAAATGTTAAAGGAATTCAGTCTTTCTTTGGTCAGGTGAATTTCTTGAGAAGATTTGTTACAAACTTTGCTGAGGTTACCAGGCCAATATCCAAGATGTTGAAGAAAGGCTCTAAGATCAAGTAGGAAGGTGAGCCTAATGAAGCTTGCAAGAATATCAAGAAAGCTATTAAAGATGCACCTATGCTTAAGGCACTTGATTACAATATTCCAATGCATATCTTTTCTTTTGCATCTTTTCATACTATTTATGTAGTTTTATTGCAAAAAAATAAGGAGATTTATGAGTAGCCTATTACATTCTTAAGTAAATCTTTGCAGGTTGCTGAACTGAAATATGATATCAATGAGAAATAGGCATATGCACTGGTGAAGGCTATCAAGGCTTTTAGATGCTATCTAATGGGAGCAATTGTGATTTCTTTTGTACCAAGTGCTACAGTAAATGATATCTTTCCACAAGAAGAGGTGTCTAGAAGGAGATGTAGATGGATAAATAGAATTCAAGAATTCAATATTGATATCTAGATTACCAAGTTGGTCAGAGGACAAGGATTGGAAAAATTGATGGCTCAATCTAGTCTTGATGCAAACCAGATAAAATAGACTAAGATTGATTACACTTGTGATATGGATGATTGCATTTGGTATCAAGATATTATCTTCTACCTAAGAAATATGAAATGTCCAGTAGGGATGGATTATAATAAGAAGCCGACATTGAAGTTATAGGCCATCAAGTATGTGATTGTAAAATGAAAATTATATAGGAAAAATTTGGATTGCATACTTTTGAAATGTGTTGATGAGAATCAAGCTGAAGAGTTATTAAAAGAGATGCATGAGGGAGTTTGTGGGGGACATTACATGGGTAAAACTACTACTCAAAAAATATTAAGAGAAGGATTCTAGTGGCCCACAATCTTCAAGGATGTAGAGCAATTGGTAAGGAGGTGTGATGCTTGTCAGAGATTCTCTGATAAGCTTAAGTTTTTAGGAAATATACCTGTAGACACCTAAAAATCTTTTAGAAAATAAAGTATTTTTATTTTTTGAAAAATCCCTGATGACATCATCATTTATTAATTAATTTATTTATTTTTATGTCATTAAATCCCTTTTTCTTAATTAAAAATATTTAATTAAGAAATCCCTCCCAAAAATGTTTAAATCTTATTTAAACATTAATCCCCTATTTATTAATTATTTTAATTAATAAATTGACCAAAAATCCCCCAAAAAATAATTAATTTATTTTTTGACCAAAAGTTGGCCTTTTTTCCTAAAACCACTAACCTCTTCCAAAATCTTCTAAAACCCTCTTTAATTACGATTAAAGGCTAATCCCATCATTTTCTAACCCTAACCCCAACTCAAAATATTTAATTAAGATTAAATATTTAATCCTTATGTTTATTAAATTTATTTTAATAAATTTTCTCAAACCTAAACCCATGGAAATAAATAAATCTTTATCTATTTTCTAAAAATCCTTATTTATCCTAAGGAAGTGCTAGACTCTTCTAGAAAGTCCTAATCCTAATCCTAATCCTAATCACCTCCCTAACCTTGTCACATTCCCTAACCAAGATTAGCCAACTCCTAAACTTTAACCAAAGTCAACAAACTTCTAGAGGCTTCTCTTACATGCATTTATGATGCATTTAAAGCCTCCTTATCCCTCTTACATGCATTTATGATGCATTTAAGAAGCCCCTCACCCCTTTCTTACACCCTTTGACCTTAGGCACATTTCTCAAATTGTGCACATTCCTCCCATCTTTCAACCCAATGCCCTTGTGACACTTGTCACAAGGAGGTGGCCTTGAACTAGCACAATCCATGTGCTCCCCTTTGAATGAATCTTGGCCTCTCTTAAGGATTTTGATCCTAGCCACTCATTCATCCTCCCAAAAGTGTATAAATAGTCCTCATTTCCAAGAGAAAAATATCCATTCACCTTTCATTTTATGCATTGTTATCATGTCCATTTAGCTCTAGACTTAGCATAAGCAATACTAATTGTTAGTTTCTTTTTATCATCTTCAAGCTTTCTTAAAGAACATCATAGCTTAGCAATAATGGATTAATATATTTTCTTTCATTGTTTAGCATAGCATATAGCATCATATCACACCTATATTTGGTCTAAAATCAATCTTAGTATGCATTAGAATATGCTCCAAGTGCTTAGAGAGCACACCCACATCCCTCTAATTGAAGCGAATCAAACATTTGCTCTATAGCACTTGTTTTTTTAGCAACAATCTTGAGGTGGCTTTGGTTTTGTTTTCATGTCTTATGCTATTTTTTAGTTCATGAACATGTTAGATTAGTCTAATATTTGAATGTTTCAGCCTTTCAAGACAGGTAACAGGTTCAAAATCATAGTCTACAATACCTTTAAGACCAGTTGAAGTGCAGGCTCCTTTCCAATAATGGGGAATAGATTTCATAAGGGAAATGCCAAACAAGTCTAGTGGAGGACACTCTTGGATCTTAGTTGCCACTGATTATTTTACCAAGTGGGTAGAGGCTATCCCTACAAGGAATGCAAATAGTAAGGTGGTCACTGATTTCTTGTTGAATAATATTGTTACAAGGTTTGGTTTCCCCAAGAGGATAGTCAGTGATAATGCAATGTGCTATAGGTCTGCTGAATATAAAGAATTCTACAAAGGTCTAGGAATTCAGATGTCATACTCCTCACCGTATCATCCATGAGGGAATGGATAGGCAGAATCAACAAATAAGAGCTTGATGAAAATCCTCAAGAGGATCCTTGATAAGAATAAAAGAGCATGGAATTCAAAGTTACCATTAGCTATATGGGCTGATAGGGTAACTATGAAGAAAGCGATTGGTTGTGCACCATTTGATTTAGTGTAGGGGATACATGCAAGGATACCTCAGAACAACTTATTGGAGATGTATAAGTTTATTCAGTTATATGATGATGATATAGATGATGGAATGCAGTTGAGAATTGAAGAACTCATCAAGCTAGATGAAATTAGAAGAGAATTAGCCTCAAGAAATGCCAAGTTGTAGTTACAAGTCAAGAATCTGTATGATAAAAGAACTGTTGAAAGGAAATTTGAACCAAATTACTTGGTATTAATCTGGAATGCTATATTGGAGGACAAAGGAAAACATGGAAAATTTGATCCAGTTTGGTTGGGGCCATATCTAATTCATGAAAAATGGGGCCATGATTCTTACATTGTGAAGGAACTAAATGGTGATATTCAGGAATTCCTAGTTCATGGATAATTCTTGAAGAAATACTTTAATTGAAGGTATCATTCTTTCCATGAACAGTAGCTAGTTTTGTATATAAGTGTTTGTTCTTTTGGGTTAGTTTGTAGGGTTTTGTCTTGGTGCTCCCTATTTTTGTTTTCCTGAAGGTGGTCTGCTCTCCCAGAAATTTTGTATTCTTGCATGGGCACAGGTTACCCATCATCCCTAGATAGAGCCACTGCTAGCACCTACAATAAAATTCATGGCTATGTAAATTTTTCTCTGTCCTCTGCAATGTTTTTCTTGGTCTCTTACCTCAAACCCTAGTTCAAAATTTTCAAATTTTTAGCCATTGGTGAAGAGAAGCCCTAATTTTCCTAGACCAAGTTTTATTTAAGTGTTACTTTTTTCACCTACTAAAGTTCTAAAATACCCATGTGCTAAATTTTTTATGACCACCTTGCATGTTATGTGGTTAGGTTATTATGTCAGGGCCCCCTTTAATATTTTCTATCTAAGCCTAAGTCTCCTGTGATCATTTTTCCTAAGTCTTGGCCTTTTAAATTGTGTGGCTATCATTATTCCACAAGGTTTCCTATTGTTAGAGTTTCTAACATGCGGTATAGCGATGAGCAAACATCTATCCTGGGAGGCCGTTCCTGGGGTATGCTTGTAGGCTAAATAGTAGATCACATCTACGGTGGTCATTATACCACTAAGGCAAGTTGATAGCTTTTTAAGCATCGCAGTGTACCGACGGTCATTTGATGCTTTAAGGTGGATGAGTTGGCAGATGGGGCCTTGAGTTACCATGATGGTATGACATGTATGAGGTGCCTATTTCCTATTGGTTGAGAATAAATGACTTGTAAATTGTTAGTGGGGCCCAACGTGCAGTCTCCTCTTAATCCTATGGTTGTCGCATGATCACAAGGAATATTCTTCCCCCTTGCGATCATGCGATGACAGTTGATTATTTCCTAAGTCATAGGGTGACTTGCCGTAGGACCCTGTTGATAGGTGTGTAGATGTGTTCATTTGTGATTGGACAAGGTGGATGGTGAGGTGGATGTTTCTAGTAGGACCAACATGTGATAAGAAAAGTGGGACCTATTGCCAAATTTACTGACATGCATCATTTTGATTGGATGTGGTAGATTGTGAGTTGGCAGTTGTTAGTCGGCCTGAGGTCTTCAGTCTATGAGGTGTGATTAAACTCTGTAAGATCTCACAGTTGTCACTATATCATGGATATAACATGCATGAATTTTAGCATTGTGGTATAGCGACTGCCATCCGATCTTCCATGAGGTAGTGGCCATTGAAAGGTGGGTTTGAGTTGCCAGGTCATATTGGGTGCCAGGTGTTGTAGAGTTGTTCTTTTCTAATTCGCTAGGCATGATGATGATGTGGCAGATCTTGGTGGGACTGGTGTTTTAAGTGTTCAGGCATGTTAAATAGTAGATTGATCATGTGTTCATTGTTATACCACTGGGGTAAGTTGTACACTATTTAAGCATCATGGTATAGCAACGACCATTGATCTTGTTTAAGAGATGGAACAATGTAGTGGGTCCTCTATTGCTAACTCATTATGATATGGGCAAATATTTTTATGGCACATGGAGCCAGGTGGGCCTAAGTTTTCTCTTTAGTTGTGTGGTCTCTGATTGTAACTATGGTTAGAGATGAATTCTAGTGATTTCATGACTAGGGCATAAATGTAAACTAGGTTTCATGTTGGGTTAAGTCTAACGTGCCTAGGAAAAGTGAGGATCTAACGGTGATGTTTTAAAGTTGATCTCAGTTTGATTTCTGATCGTCGATGCACTGTCTCGTGCCCTGATGTAGCCATTTTCTTCTAGATTTGAATATTTTAAGGGTTTTCAACCACTAGAGGACTAAAATTCAATGTTGGAGTGGCTGGATCAGGTGGGTTTTGATTTTGTTGGCTGTTGTAGTGTGGTCTAGAGGCATGATGATTATCTGCAGGGGATTGTACCATAAGGAATGGGTAATGTTGCTCAAGTAATGTTGTAGGAGGACAATCGAACTGGTTAACACAATAGATCCATGATCCTCAGTACAAATCAAGAAATTTTTCATTAATGAGGATCTTTCTGGGATCTTCTTTCTCCAAGTTACTTGGTTTTCCCCAAATGTAGTAAATTTTGATTGAATTTGGTTGGTTTGGTGGGTGAAAACCCTAGCCCTTGCCTCAATCATTTGTAGCTTGTTCCACCTTGAACCTTTTGGGATTCTGAGATGACTTGTGGTATATATTGCAGTAGTTTTTTGTTTTTTTTTAAAGGTTGTTGTTGATGTTATGCTGAAAATCAATGTAAAAGACTGAACAAGGAGAGCCTGGATTTTGGGTTTGTTTCCTAGCATTTTGTTGTCATGGTAATGTATTGATTCTATAAATTTTAATGAGAATACACTTGGATTCTATTGGGAGTATTCTTAAATTTCTAAGGTTTTTGTCCAAATGTTGGGTTAATCCTCTAGTCTGTAAAGTTTCCTAGGTCCAGGTTTCAGGAGTTCTTCAAAAAATTATCATAACCCTATTTCAAAATTCCTTACCCTAGGTGTTGTGCTTGAAGAATTTCAAATTCATGTCAAAAACCCCAAAGTGTTTGCCATTTTCAAAATAAATCCTAAGTCAGTTACTTTATTTCTTTTTGAGCGTTACTTTTTAAGTCACTTAGGTCCATTAAAGAGCACATGCATTTATTTTTACATGGGGGTTATATTTCTTCCTAAGTCTAGAAACTCAGTACAATAAATAACATTTCTTATGTTTCAAGTTCATCCAACCGTGAATCCTCAAAGAAGATCTAACGGCAGTTGCGTGTTCACATGGAATATTTCCAAGCCATGCGAATATACGAAATGGCCGTTGATCTTATAACAAAAGCCTGATGCGGAAACAAGGTGGGAACACTGACAAGTATCTCACAAGTGGCAGCCTTCTATTTGTCGAGAATAGTAGGGCCAGTAACAGAAGAATCTTTGAGGGTTTAAAATAGTAAAGGGAAGATCGGACGGCTATCGTATAATTGCATGGGATCTTTTAAGCTATGCGATTATGCAACAAGCCATTGATCTTGCATTGAATCAAGTGTGATTCTCCAATGAAACCTTTTGGAAAATGTGCATAAAAAATGTTTTCTCATTGGTTAGCTTCAGTAGACACCGGTGCTTGAAAAGAAAGAAAGTACCTGACATTCTGCCAGGTGTTGCAAACGTGGAATTTCTTTATTGACAAAGGCAAGGTGGGACTGACGGCTTAAAAGAAGATAGTGATGGTTAGTGGTAATGAGTTTTTTCATGTTCGCATAAGCTTCTTTTAAGCTATGGGATCATGTGAATAACATTTTATGTTAACGGAGGAAAGTTACAAGAGACCGCCAGGAATAGAAAGGTAATGTGACGGTTAGTCACATGTTCACGTGAGTGTTTTTTATGCCATGTGATTATGTGATAAGCCATTGGATCATCTGCTAATAAGGATCAATGGTTCTCATTCAAACTAAAGATAAAATGGTGTGAAGTGAGGCTTCCCATTGAAGAAGTGACAGTTCGCTCTTCCAGAAGAGTAATTGTTTCAATCGTGTTGAATTAATTATTGACAAGACTACTTTAAGTGGCTCATATATCAGAATTTCATGCACTTTCAGAAGCACAAAGAAATCAAAATTTGCAGAGATTCAGGCGTGAAGATTTCTGAGGTTTGGCTACTATTCCTGGGTGGTTTCTGAGAAAAAAGGTTGGTAAAATTCTTGTGTGATTTGCTTCCTTATTAAAAGAATCATAGCTCTATGTTTAGTCTATCTTGCAAGGATTTATTTTAAAGATAAACCTTAGAATGGCCCCAAGGAAAGAATTGTCGGGTAAAATAGAGTATAGTGAAAGAGGTTTGCATGAATATTTATTGCAGTTACTTCCTGGCTCTTCCACTACCCCGGTGAAGAATAAGAGTTTGATTCCCAAAGACCCTAGGGTAAAAATAGCAGAAGGTTTATATGACAAAGAAAGTTTTATTAGAGAGGCCAAGATTGGTACTATCAATGCAAGAGGTGACTCTGATACCACAAGATTGGAATTGTTCAAAGTAGGTTTTAGTCAGAGAAATGCCCCTCACCCTGCAAGCAATATATGGCAGTCTGACTTAGGAAAACTTGTCATGCCTAGTGTCTTTTTAGATGTAGATTTGATGACCCAGGTTGCAAAAAATTATGATCCAATAACTAAAGAAATTAGGGATGCAAAGGGAGTGTTATTGTTTAAGGTTTCGGCTAAAGAAATCAGGAAGGTGTTCGGGTTAAGTGAACCCTCAGAAAGTTTGGAAAGCATTAACTTTGAAGAACTAAGACAAGTATACAATGCACAAAGGAACTATTATAGAGGCAAGTTGTTGAAGGATTTCTGCACCAAAATTGGGAAAATGGTTGTTGTGGGGCAGAACACTCTGGAGCCTTTTAAAATAGAATATTTTGATCTCAGAGCTAGGGGTGCATATTGGTCATTGTCTCAGGTTTTTAGAGAAGATGTTAGTGAAAGGATACCAGTACACTTGATGTGCATGATGATCCAAATTTTACATGCACACGTGTCTATCACTTTTGATTTTTCTCCTTTCATTGCTGAATTAATCCATAATGGATTAGTAAAGATTCAAAAGAATGAAAGTGATAGACCCTTTTGCTGGTAATCTTTCATAATGTACATGTTTCTGTTCAAAGGAACAAGCTATTTTGAACAAGAAATGGAATTGGTGAGAAAGAAGGATGGTGAAGACATGCCAGTCCAACTATGGAGCCTCACAATGACCTGGGATAAGAAGGATCATAGTTTCATCAATTTTGATAAATGTTTTGTAGCTAGACTTAGGAAACTGTTTGTTTTAGATAACCCAAGAATCCTAACAATGTTAGCACAGCTTGTTAGGCCAAACCAGTTTGCTAAGAACCTGAACATCGTACATAATTGGAGAGATGTTATTTTCTACAATGTATCAATTGTTATTAGATTGTATGGTTTCAGGGGGACCCCTTTTATATTGCCCTATCAGGTACCCCTTAGGATTGGAATTGTAGAGTTCTTGAGGCAATTAGGAGATATTGAGGAGTGTACACTCGCTGGGAAAGGCAAGGGAACTTTATTCCCAAATGTTACCATTGCCCATCAATTCATAATAACCAAGGGTGGATGGGTCTACATGGATAAAATTCTGGCTCCATACCATATGGCTACTGCAATTGCTAGAATAGCAGATCCGGAAGGTTTCTATAATGAAATGTTTAAAAAGAGAGCCAAGTGTGCCATGATCAACCATATTTTTAATTTCCCTGAAGATATCATTAGGAATGTAGCAAAGATACAGGAACAAGAGGTAATGAAAGAAAAATGGTTGGTATACAAGAAGACACTAGATTTTATCCGGCAATTTGATTCAAGATGGGATCCCCTGAAAAGCATAACTCCAATGGGGAAGAAAATAGACACTCTCATGAATTGTTTTCAGGATGTTTTTTAGACTTTAAATGAGAAGAAGGAAAAGGTTATGAAGGATGATCCAGAAAAGGCTAGACAATTGTTGAGCAATCCTGTGTTTGCAAAAGGGTTACCCCTGGGGAGATATATGGTACAAAAGAAGACTAGTTACAATGTGGTGATACTAGAATAGAGCCAACAAAAGTAGATGGATAAAAGGGATATCCCATCAACCTCACAATAGATTGGAAAACAAAAGGAGATTGTGGAGATCCCCGATTCTCCTCCTCAGACTTCTGAAGATATAATTGATTCTCCACCCCCATCAAAAAGGAAAAGGTTGGAAGAGAGACCTAGTCATGTGGAAAAGAAGTACTCCCCATCATAGTCTCCTATAAGAATTTTTGATGACCAAGAGATTGTAGAACAAGTACAACAAGTAGATGCTCTAGGTCAGATCTTTATGACTTATGAAGAAGTAAATGAGGGAGTGCCAGTGCTACCAGAAGAACCTAAGTTGGATCTAATAGCAGGGGAGTTAGTAGGTATTGAATTAGACCTTGTAATCAAGCAAGCTTGTGAAGAATTTTTGGTTGATGACACTTTTGTTAAAACTAGGGCCTTTATGCAGTTTCTTTGGAAATTAAACATCAAACAATTTCAAGAAATCTGTGAGAAGAGACATGAAGAGAATCCAGAGAAGGATTTACAAGTTATAGAGGAAGAAGTGAAAATAGAGATGACTACAAAGTTCAAACAAATCACTCCAGAACAGGGAAGAGATATGGTAAAGATGTCAGGAGTACTGATCCTCCTAGAATGGGATATAGCTGATGCAGTAGTGTTTGATGTAGTTGAAAAGCAAACCACTCCTCTCCATAGGACTCTAGAAGAAGCAGAACAAGCTATTAAAGGAGTCACTTTCAGTGATAATCATTAAGCATTGGTAATGTGGTCTTTGAGGAAGAATGAAAGTGATAAAGGAAAGTAAATTGTCAAAGATGACCTCTTAGGGAGTTTAATTGTGAGAAGAGTTACTGATACATCTTTGGTGGAAGCATCAGGTATGGTAATGGCCATGGCACAATTAGTAGCAAAGGTGGTAGAAAAGGAAGCTAAAGAGAAGGATGAGCTCACTACAAAATTGGAAACAGTTTTGAAGGTTTATGGTGAGATGAAACAAGGGATTCTTGAGAGAGATATTCTGATTGTAGATTTAAGAAAGAAATTGGGAGAACAGGGCCCAATACAATTATTAGAGAAAATTCAGATAGCTTCCTCCTCTGCAGGGCCTTCCTCATTAAGCCCCATTATTGAACTTCCCCCTTCCCCTTCTCCTCCTTCCATAGATGAAGAAGATATTGATCAAAAGGTAAAGAATAAGTTAGCTGATAATATAAAAGGTGTTGTGTCACATTTTTTTGCAAAGGTGAGACCTAAAGAAATATACAAATCTACAAAACAATTGGCAGATGTCTTAGTGACTTTTGAAAAAGAGGTGGCAACTGTGGACAAAATTTTGGAAAGATGGACTGCAAGGAAAGATACTCTGAGGTCATGGTTTGATCAAAATAAGGATCAGTGTGTTGTAAATATTGAGCTTGCAAGTACTTATAGGGTTATCAAGGATCTTTTTGATTTTGAGGTAAATAGGGAGAGTATAAGAAGAAGGTCAGAAATCTTAAGGATGAGATATTTCTAGGATGATTTCCAAATTTTCCGTGGTCTTATTAAGGAAAATGGGGTAATCAAGGATAAAGGTCAATGGATGGAGCAAATAGATACATGAGTACTGACTAAAATAAATGGCATTCTAGGTACAGATGATAATACCCCATTTGTAGACTTTATTGAACTCCTTCAGGATGCTAGGTTATACTTTGCTAATGTGAGAATAGAGGTTCATCAGTTGGTTGCTGAGTGGGAAAAGTTGTCCTTAAAGAAAGATGAGGTCCTTGCCTTTCATTGGCCATGTGAAGAAACCTAAATGACTTGGGAATCCACATATCTATTAGGAGATTTAGAAGAAAGGGCAATCAGGTGAAGAAGCAACAGGTGTTAGTATTCCAAACTTTTGAAAGTCAAGGTAAAAGGGACAAAAATGTCAAAGAAGTTATCATAGACACGAATGTGACACCTGGCCAAATAGAGTTGCAGATGGCATCTGATCTAGAAAATGAGGGAGAGAAAGTTTCAAACAAAGAATGATGTAAACTAGCCGAATCACGGTCATCATTCATGCAAAAAATTTAGCAATTGCTCTGAAATATCTTTAGACAAAGATGCCACCTGTAGGATTGTTGGAAATAGATATTTGTAATCTGTTGTTGCAAACAACTTTCTCAATTTGTAATCTTGTTTTTATTACAAGATCTTTTAATAGCCATCTGAAGCTTGTTGCATCCTTTTGAGGATTCCAAGATGGCTGATTGGTATAAGTAGTAAGTCCTTGTTCATTTCAAAGGAGGTTGAAAAACATACTGTAGAGGCTTAGCGCCATTATTGAAATCTTAGAATATTTTGTCAGATTTTGAAATGTATTGATACAGTGAGATTTTATTGGAATACAAAAGAATTCCCTTACATGATTTCAATTGTCTTCTTGTTCAAATTATATGGCTTTTGTGTATTGAATCTATAAGGTAGTTTTGATATACCATTTACAAGGTATCTATGATTTTAATCTCTAGCTCCTTTCAAGGAAAGGGTAATGTCTTTAGGTTAATTTCTAAGAGCTTAGGAATTTGGCAAGAATTTGATGATCAAATATGTTTAAGAGAGGATGAATTGTAAGGAACTTCATCTAGGATTTGTTTGTGTTTCATTTAGAAGATTTCTATAAGTATACGTTTCACTGTTTGACTCTATACCTGAAGATAAGGCACTGGTCTATCCTCAATTTGCAGAGATCTCACCCTCAACAAAATTCAAATAATAATTTACTTTCGTGTATGTTTGAATGACTGAGAAGATAAAGTTTGTATCAAGGATATAAAATATTGTTGTGATCCTTTCAAGAAGTAGATCTAAAAGGGGTTAACCTGCCCGAGTTCAAAGCTCAAAAAGAAGGAGTTTGTCCTTGTCACACTTGCCATTTTTCTGCAATGAATGTTTGCTTCCATTAATATCATTGTGGAGCATTAAGTCTGAATATAGGTACATCCACCTAGGTCTGTGGAGCCTGAAGTAGAAGAAGGACGTGGTCCTTATCAATTAGCCTTTTCCCTGTAAGAATCCGGAGTTGAGAACCTGAGAGTCAAGTTTGAAAACTATATTGGCAATTCTACATGAAAAAAAGCTAGCAAATTGGTGACTCTACTGGGGACTTAACTTTCTAAATAGTGTGCAAAAGGTTAGTGTAAATCCTATCTATTGTGCATTTGTAGACCAGTATAGAATAATTTTATTCCCACGTAAAAGTGGGTGGCGACTCTAAACTCTGTGCTACCAGTTGCTAATTGTTGTAAACTTTGCTAATATTGTCATGCTACACCATGAGTTGACCAAGGTACACTAGGTCTTATTACAAGGATCACCCCGAAGAGAATATGGGTGATGAGCTTCATATGCCAAGTAGGAAACAATGGTCTAGGAGAGGTCAGCATAATGCTAGTTCGCAAGGCCCTTCTCAAGAAAGATCTTATGTCCCATTCCCTCATGAGTCTTCATCCTCTTCTGATGATCCGAAACATGTCAAGAGAGTTACACCAGGTGTGCACATGTAGAAAGAAGTAATCACAGAGGTCATAGAAGCAGGTCATTTCCCTGCAAGAGAAATTCTGGAACAACTAGAAGAAACCTCTGCTACTGAGGCCACCTCCTATGATTCTGAGAAGTTGAGAGAAGAGGTGGTTGCTTTGAGAAAAAAGGAGAGTGAACAACTAGCTAAGATTACCAATAGGTTGAAAGCAAGAGAATAGAAAATCTATGATTTACTCATAGAGAGGCAAGAACTTCTCAAGAGAACCAAGAAAAATGAGACCCAAGTTAGTGATTTAAACCAAGATGTTCAAGGTTTAAATAGGGACTCATTTGGTGACATGGAAGATTTGAGAAAGCAGACCCAGGATAATAAACCAAAGCAAGGTGAATTTGAGGGAACATGCCATGTCTTAAGGCAATTGAATCCCTTTGAAATCCAGAGAAATAAGGAGATTATAACTGCTCCCAAAGAAATTCCTGATAAGGGAAAATAGAAATTGGTGGGTATACATATTAATGAGCCCAAGAAAATTGTAGTTCCTCCTAATATACATTCTCACACAAGTATAGACTTGGAGAAGGCTAGAAAAGCAAAGGAAGAATTGGCTATTCAACTAGAGAAACTTGAGTTGGAGGCTGCTGCTGATGAAATGCAGAGGAAGATTGCCTTCCTACATGCTAACATGAACACATCTGCTAGTACCTCTATCCCTATCACCATAGGAACAACTCCTTTCAGTCAGCCCAATACTTCACTTCCAAGTGCTCAAGGCTTTCACCTTGGACAAACTTTACCTGGACCAGTTCCCAATCAAGTTCCCATTATAGCTAGTGGTACAGTGGGAACTATACCCTGTCAAAATGTTGCAACTACCCCTCTGAATCAAACAACTATCCAAAGATGACCAGTTCATTTGGATAGATATAGGCCTTTTTTTTTTATGGTATTCCTGGCCAACCTAATGCTATCCCCAATGAAATCAGAAAGAAGATCCCATTATTTACTGGAAATAATATTATTACCTATGAAGAGCATCTAAATTTTTTTACAGATAAAGTCAATGATTATGAAATTGAACATGAAGATGTCATAATGAAGCTCTTTGTTCAATCATTGATTGAGGATGCCAAGGATTGGTATAGGGGGTTACCTGAGAATAGTATTGCATCTTGGGAAGAATTTGTTAGATGTTTTAAATAGCAATATGCAGAACATGTGAACTCTAGCTACATGCTCAATGAGTTCAATAATATCAAGAAACATTACAATGAGAGCATGTCAGAGTTTAATAGCCGATTCCAAAAGGCTATGTATAAACTATTCCAAGTATTGAGGCTAGATGATGCAGTCTGTATGACAACTTATTTCAATTCTATGGATGGTAAGATGTCTTACCTTTTGAGAGATAAGAATCCATGTACCCTTAGAGATGATTTAAAGCTGGCTATAAATATTGAAAGTAATCGAAAGGCATCTGGCCAAATGTATAAAAAGGATGAAGGTAGATTGTGGAAAGAAACCAGACCACAACCTGCAAGGCCATCCAAAGAGGAGGATAGAATGGACAAAGGGCCTGGTAACAATAAAGATTTCCCAGCAAGGTTTGATAAAGGTGGTAGAAACTTTCAAGATGTGAGACCTCCTTATCAAAGGTAGGACAAAGCCCCTAATCTGAGAGATATGCCTTACAAAACAAACTGGAAAGATGGGAGGCCTGTTCCTGATAATAATGAACCCCAAAAGGGAAGGGATACACCAGATCCTTTGAAGAAAAATATAGCACATAATGTGGAAAGTACCCCTTGGTGTGTGGCCTATAGTATGCCCCACTCATCATTCCAGTGTGTTGTTGCTTAGGCTCTGGGAGAAGAGGCCAGTGACTCGTATGCAGGAGATTATGAAGGATCTGAAAAGCCTGCTATTAACATGTTTACTACTGAACTAATGGAGGATCTTGAGTCCTCAGATTATGAATTTATTTTCCCTGATGTTGATCATAAGAGGAAGATTTTCTCTAATTATGAACAACAAATATTTACTTAGTCTGATCAGGAAGAGTTTGATAATGATGAATATAAGACTCACATGGTAGAATCCAGGTTAGATGAAAGACAATGGAGAAAGCCCAGTGAAGAAGAAATTAAAAGTTTAACTGTGGCTGCTATTACACAAGAAAAATTCTCATACAATTTGAGGAAAAGAAAGGTAGGTATTGATCAGGGAGTCCCTAGATTAGTGTTTTTCAAAAGTAATCCTCAGAATAAGGACTTCCCAAAGCCCAATATTGTGAATACTAAAGATGAAGGGTTTGAAGTTGAAAAGAAAGGGAAACAAGAAGTTACTGCTGATAAGGTGAAAAAGAAATTTGGCAAGTCAAAGGATCACCCTAATTTTGGTACTGAATCCCCTACTTTTGATATGAGACATGCTTTGTCCCAAATGAAGGTTTCCATTCCTTTGCTTGAAATGTTGAAAATAGAAGAGCATAAAGTAGCAGCCCTGGCTCTCATAAGTGAGCAGAGAACTACTCCTATTCTACAACATGAAGGGAAATCCCTAGACAAGCCAATTGAAATTGATGACATCTCTGATGTATGTGTTGGGACAATTGTGACACAGGAACCCTCTTCTATCAATCCTTTCTATGTCACTTTGCTTATAAATAATTTTTTGCTAAAAAATTATATGATTGACTCTGGTGCTGCTACAACTGTAATGCCTTACCAAGTGATGAAGGAGTTAGGGTTACAAGTTGATACATCCAGGGGAAGGTGTTATGCCATGGACAACAGGGCAGTACCTATTGTAGGGAGCTTGATTGGAATTGAGGTTGAAAAATATACTATAGAGGCTTGGTGCCATTGTTGAAATCTTAGAATATTTTATCAGATTTTGAAATGTATTGATACAGTGAGATTTTATTGGAATACAAAAGAATTCCCTTACATGATTTCAATTGTCTTCTTGTTCAAATTATATGGCTTTTGTGTATTGAATCTATAAGGTAGTTTTGATATACCATTTACAAGGTATCTATGATTTTAATCTCTAGCTCCTTTCAAGGAAAGGGTAATGTCTTTAGGTTAATTTCTAAGAGCTTAGGAATTTGGAAAGAATTTGATGATCAAATATGTTTAAGAGAGGATGAATTGTAAGGCACTTCATCTAGGATTTGTTTGTGTTTCATTTAGAAGATTTCTGTAAGTATACATTTCACTGTTTGACTCTATACCCGAAGATAAGGCACTAGTCTATCCTCGATTTGCAGAGATCTCACCCTCAACAAAATTCAAATAATAATTTACTTTCATGTATGCTTGAACGACTGAGAAGATAAAGTTTGTATCAAGGATATAAACTATTGTTGTGATCCTTTCAAGAAGTAGATCTAAAAGGGGTTAACCTGCCCGAGTTCAAAGCTCAAAAAGAAGGAGTTTGTCCTTGTCACACTTGCCATTTTTCTGCAATGAATGTTTGCTTCTGTTAATATCATTGTGGAGCATTAAGTTTGAATATAGGTACACCCGCCTAGGTCTGTGGAGCCCGAAGTAGAAGAAGGACGTGGTCCTTATCAATTAGCCTTTTCCCTATAAGAATCTGGTGTTGAGAACCCGAGAGTCAAGTTTGAAAACTATATTGGCGATTCTACATGAAAAAGACTAATAGATTCCAATCTCAAATTCATGTTTGTCTTCTTTTTCTAATCTTGGGCTCATATATGTTAATGTCACAAAGTGAGTTAGCATATGGTAAACAAAGAGTAGTGTGGAATTATCTTTGAGTACCTAACAAAGTTTGGATTAAAGTCTTTAAGGTGATTTGAGTGAGTTCATGGTTGGATAGGAATTTGATGATCAGGTTTGGGAGTGAGAGGGATACTAGGTAAAGCACTTATTCTAAGTTCAAGTGTGTTTGAGTTAGGATTTTCAGCTGATATGTGTTATTGGGTGACTCTACGCCCTAGGTTAAGGGACTGATCTACTCTCTAGAAGTAGTTCATCATCATCCACCACACATTTAAATGATAAAATATTTAAATTAGTTAGTAAAAGGTATAAATACATAATGTTTAGTGATTCCTTTTAAGAAGTGAATCAAAGGTATACGCGCTTGAGCATCTAAGCTCAAAGTGTAGGAGGATCTCTTTAATCCTTGTTAATTGGCCCTTTTCCTTGCAGACTTTGGAGTGGTGATAGAGTCAGTGACATTAATTTTTCAATCATATTGTAAACCTACAAGGAGAAAGAAAAGAAAACCAACAATATCCATGTCATCAGGGAACTCAACTTTATATGCATTTCCACTGTCAAATTTACTCAAAATCTTGCAAGATCCAAACTTCTTCATTTTCAACTTTCGATATGTTCCAACAGGAAATCTACCTTTCTTCAAATGAACCATCACTTCATCACTAACATCAAAAGTCTTATGTCTTCTTGGTCTATCATCTATCTTTTTATTTCTGATTACTCTTTTCTAGTTTAAGCTTCACATCTTCATGCAGTGTCTTCATATAGTCAACAAACTTTACTCCTTCAAAACTTCTCTTTCTTTCATTGGCAGTATCTCTCAAATCAAATATGCCTCTTAGATTTATGTCATTTACAATCTCAAAAGGTGTTTTTCTAGTACTCCTATTCAGTAAATTATTGTATGCAAACTCTGCTTGTGCCAACACATAATCCCATTTACCCGGTATGTTTCCAACTAAACATCTCAAAAGATTTCCTAAGCTTCTATTCATATCTTATGTCTGTCCATCATTTTGTGGGTGAAATGTAGAACTATATTTCAAGTCAGTGTCCAACTTTCTCCAAAGAGTCTTCCAAAAGTATCCAACCAACTTACTATCTTGGTTAGAGATAATACTCCTCGGTAATCCATGTAGTCTGACAATTCCCTTAAAGAAAAGATCAACTACATGTACTGCATCTGATGTCTTTCTACAAGGTATAAAATGTAAAATTTTAGAAAATCTATCCACAACCAAAAATATAGAATCATTACCTCTTACTATCTTTAGTAAGCCAAGAAGAAAATCCATACTATTGTCAATCCAAGGTTTCTCGAGTACAACAACTGGTGTCTACAATCCAGTATTCTGACTAAATCCTTTTGCAACTTGACAAACTCCACAACTTTTCACAAATTTTCTAATATCCTTATAAAACTGTGGCCAAAAGTATTTCTCCTTAAGAAAATTCAATCTCTTATTAATTCCAAAATGTCCAGCCAAACCACTACTATGTTTCTCTTTTATCAAATTAGTTCTCATTTCTCCTCTCGATATACACAACTAAATACCTTTAAACAACATACCTCCTTGAATAAAATATTCATCCCATTTAGTACTTTGTTGATCTTGAATAGGTGTTGTGCACTTTCTCCACGACTCAGAAAAATCAGGATCAAATTCATAAGAATCTCTCATATCATCAAAGTTTAGAATTATAATTTTCATCACGGTGATCAAATATCTCCTTCTACTCAATGCATCAACAACTCGGTTAGTGACTCCACTCTTATGCTTTATCACAAATGTATAACTCTACAAATACTCAACCCATTTCATATGTCTCTGATTCAACTTATTCTGACTACCCAAATACTGTAAAGCTTTATGATCGATATACAAAAAAAATTCACTGGGTATCAAATAATGTCTCCATTTCTTTAGTGCTTGAACAATAGCATAGAATTCTTGATCATACACAGAATATTTCATATTTGCATCATTCAAATTTTCACTAAAGAAAGTAACAAGTTTACCTTCTTGACTCAACAAAGCTCCAATTGCACTACAACTTGCATCACATTCCACTCCAAATACCTTATTGAAATCAGATAATGCCAAAATAGGCAATTCAACAACCTTCTTCTTCAGAGTCTCAAAACTTTTATCAGCTCCATGTGTCCACTTGTGTGAGGTCCTACCCTGACTCATCTTAGCTCGACTGATGGTTTGACACATAGCTAGCCAGATGATATACTATTTTGTGATATTAAACCTATTTTGATTATGACTTCATAGCATTAGACACTATGTGATGATGTTACACATACCTCTACATGCTTATGTTAGATTCATATTTGCTTTATGTTATGGAAAGACTAATGAACTCTGAATTCTGCATTTTTTTACATTATCATATGGATTAGTAAAATGTGTTAGTGGTGATGTGAAATTCCTAAAGTAATGATTCTGTAATTGATTTAGGGTTACTTGTCTAAGTGCAAATTGAACTTACATTTCGATGCTTATAGAATTAGGGTAGATTATAGATTATGTTTATGATGAGTCGTAAAATGTAGTTTCTTTATGTATTGAATTTAGATGTTAGCATTGATCCTGTTTCACTTTTGATATGATTATATATGCATTAATTTTATGGGATACTCATATCTAAATCAAGTGTGTAGGATTATGACCATGGCTATAAATGTGGGGAAACAAGGATGGACCTATGTGAAAATCAGTTTAAGCCAAGGTCGGCTCTAAGAAGAGAATGACCTCA
Source organism: Chamaecyparis obtusa (assembly GCA_027943335.1). Taxonomy (NCBI): domain Eukaryota; kingdom Viridiplantae; phylum Streptophyta; class Pinopsida; order Cupressales; family Cupressaceae; genus Chamaecyparis; species Chamaecyparis obtusa. The sequence continues at coordinate 143,057 of BSBK01009676.1, forward strand.
TTGTTACATGATTTTATTCTTAATTGTGATGCATGTATGAATGTTGTTGTAAATTTTTTATAAAGCATAATTTGATATAAATTTAATTATGTAAATGTAAATGTTAAATATCTACTAGGCATACCAAGTGTGTAATGTGATGTTTACTTTTGTGAGGTGTCACTTGAAACTATTGTGATGAGATGGCATGCCTAAGTGGAAGGTGGAGCCTACCTCATCTTTAGGATATCTTTTGTATCCCTAGGCTTGGTTAGTAGTTTAGGAAACCAAGGTTTATGTTATCATGGTTCCATTTTCGGATGTAAAGTTTACAAGGGTTTTTGAAGGGTTATATGAAGCCCTATGGTGTAGTTAGAGTTGATTTTAAGCACCTCAAGGCATGGGCATGGGTTAGGGGGCCAGCTTTCACCATTTTCACTTCCCTGGGCTTCCATATTGCCTCTTTAAGTCAACCATCTTTGGTAGTGAAGAATTTGGAAATGCTTTCTAGGATAACTCACCTTCCCATGCTTTGAATTGCATTCTATTTCCATATCAAGGGGCAAGTGGAAAGTTAGAAAGGGTCTAGAAACCTAACTTACCTTAGGATGAGGGTAGGAGAGAGGAATGCTTTAGAATCTTTAAGAAAAGAGACTAGGAAGCTAGACACTTTATGACTATGCTAGTTGGGATTTGAGAGGGAGAGATCGGGAGAGAATTCTAAGGGATTTGAGGAGTGACAAAAAAAGATAGGAAGGAAGGACATTTCTCTTCTACAAACCCCCATTCCCATTTCTTAAGAAAAAGGTTGGTGGATCTATCATGTTTTTTTTTATGTAAATGTATTGTGAAGATAACACTTTGTATGAATTTTGTGATGTTTAGTTGCATTGTACTCATGTGAATTTTTATTCTTTTTTTCTACTTTTTTATTTTGGATTGTGTTCTAGGTGCGCAAGAAAATTCTCATCATTTTGAGGATTTGAGAATGTCTTGAGGTGAAGGGCTTAGTTGGGAATTCCATATGTTTGAAAGCTTGGATGTATGGGTATCCTTGAAGCTGACTTATGTTTTAGTTTGGGGGCCATAAGGGAAGTGTATGATGCTCTTTGTGATGAGATGGTATGTTGGGAAAGGGCCTTGTGAAGGCATGTAAGAATTAATTGTATTACTTGTTTTATGAGTAATGTATCTCCATATGAGAAGTTTCCACCCTCACCCATTTAAGGATCCAATTTTGATCCTATGTGCAAGCTTGGGAAGGTAGTAAAATGTGTATGTTCTTCTACCAATTTGTGGATTGTATGTTTTATGTATGTGTTTCATGTTTGTTTCCCTTCCATTCTTGTTTCCCCTAGCTCGGGGGTAGCCATGAAATGGCCTAAGTGGGGAGGTGAGACTCCATGGTCATGTGGAAAAACTTTTGTGTTGCAGGTTTTGCTTGCATGGTGTGAAGATGAAGTTCAAGTTGAAGTTTCATGTTAAAAAATGAGGAATTTAAAGGAGTGTTTTAGGTTTATTAAGTTCAAGTGATTTTTCTCTACTCATATTGTTTTCCATTATATTGTAATGTAAAAGGTTAAAAGCTAAAATTAAGGCTTAAATATTATCCTCTTGGAAGAAGGTTTTAATAGTAGTTGTATTTCAAATTAATTCTTAGTAAATTTATTTTCTTCGTTATAGTTAAATTTCCTATTACTATAAAAGAAATTTTTGTGGTTACATGAATTTGTTATGGTATGAAAATGTTTAGTTTATTAATTGTCTTAATTTCTAGAAAAGTTTATGTTGTTGAAATGTCATAATTTGTTATGTTAAGAAACCACCTTTTGAAAAATTGTTAAATGATTTAAAAATTTCTAAAATCCTTAGTGGTTGAATTAATCATATTTTTATATTATGTTTACAATCCTATGTTTTATCCTATTGTTTAATTTATAGAAAGTTTATTATACATTTAAAGAGAAAGATTTTTTTGTGTTTTGTCCCATTAGTTTTGGGCATTACAACTTGAATTCTCTTTTGTCTTCTCTCATAGTCTCAGTCACAGCATTACAAATTGAACTAAAATTTCTAAAATTTCTAATTTTTACTGTAAAAACTAGGCAATCCATGAAATGATCTTACCTCACTAGCATTCATAGGTGTAGACCAATTCAAAATAGCTTCAACCTTTTCATGATCCATTTTCAAACCATCAGTTGAAATCACAAATCCCAAATACACATTCTCCTCTTTCATGAATGAACACTTTTTTAGATTTATCCATAACTTTTCTTCTTTCAATCTCTACAAAACTTGTCTAACATGAAAAAGATGTTCTTCTATGGTCTTACTGGATAAAAGAATGTCATCAAGTTATACAATCACAAACTTACCCAAGAATTTCTTCAAAACTTCATTCATCAACCTCATAAAAGTACTTGGTGCATTAGTTAAACCAAAAGGCATAACCAACCAATCATACAAGCCTTCTTTCATCTTGAAAGCAGTCTTCCATTCATCACCTTCTATGATTTTGATCTTAAGATACCCACATTTCAAATCAATCTTGGTAAAATACTTTTCTCCAATCAAGTTATCCATTATATCATCTATTCTTGGTATAGGGAACCTATACTTCACCGTTATCTTATTAATTTCTCTAGAATCAGTACACATTCACCATTCTTCATTCTTCTTAAGTTCCAATACCACAAGTACTGAACAAGGACTCAAACTTTCTCTGATCAAACCTTTCTGCAAAAATTTTTGAATTTGTCGGTTTAATTTTTTATTCTCGATAGGTGTCAATCAATGAGGTGCCTTATTTGGTAAAGTAGCTCCAAGGCTAAGATCCATGCAATGATCAATGCTTCTCTTCGGTGGAAAACAACTAGGTACATTATCAGAAATAATTTCACTATACTCGGTGAGTAATTTATCAATCTCCTCAGGGACATTATCCTCTATTTTCTTACTCAGTTTGTTAGGAGTCACAACAAAACATATATCATTCCTTTTTTAATCCTTCATGAACTTTCTTCCTTCCATCAAGAAAACTTTCATAGATGTGCAAACATTACTACCATGTTCTTCCATCAAAGGTAAGAAGATTTGTCTTCTTCCATAAGCCCAAATAGTATACTTATACAATCTCCCATCATATATAGCGTGTCTATCATATTGCCAAGGTCTACCCAACAAAATATGACAAAAATCCATAGGCATGATATCACATAATAGGTTTTCATAATACTTTCCAATTTTCAAATTCACATAACATTCTTCACTTACCAAGAGTGTATGCTCATCTTTGATCCATGAAATTTGATAGGGCTTCGGATGTTCCAACCTTTTCAACTGCAACTTTTTGACCATCTCCTTAGATGCCAGATTCTTTGAGGTACCAATATCAATGATTACCTTCCAAAATTTGTCAAAAACTCTACATCTGGTCTTGAAAAAACTTTTCCTTAACAGATCTTCCTTTTTACCTTCATTCCAAAGTGCTCTCCTTACCATCAATTTATTTTCCTTTTAAGGTTCATTCAGTGACTCTTCTTGCACCAAAGCATTTCTACTACTACTAGCCTTCTTACTTGCATGTTTACACTCAAATAATCTATGTCCTTCTTCTCCACAATTGTAACAAGTTCCTCAGAAACTTCCTCTGTTATAACCACCTCGGTAGTTACTACATCTGCCTCTAGATGAACTTTCACTTTTACACTTGGTCTTGCCTTTATCGAGAGTTGTCTTTTCTAGTTCAGATCTACTATTTTCACCATGGGATCTACCTCTTCCTCTAGGGAATCTACCACCTCTACCTCTTTGTCTTTGCTCATGCCTCTTATTCAATTTCTCCAGAACTTTCAATGCAAATTGATAAGCCTCTTCAATGTTCTCCAATTTGACCGAACTGATTTCTTCTTGGATGGAAACTCTCAAACCATTTACGTATCTAGCAATTCTTTCCACATCATCTTCATCATGTTTAGATCTGATATCTAATCTAAAGAATTCCTTAGTATATTCCTTTACCAAGCTATCTTTCTACCTTAAACTTTGCATTCACCTAACTAGGTTAATCTGATAATCACAAGGTAAAAACTTTCCTTTCAATTTATTGACCATTTTACTCCATACCTTCATTTTTTCTTTGCCTTTCCTTTTTTTGTCTAGCTACAGAGGTTCCCACCATAAGGATGCATGACTTTTTAATTTTGTGCTTGCAAATTTCACCTTCTTTTCCTAAGGTACATTTTCATACTCAAAGTACTTTTCCATCTCAGTGATCCAATCCACTAATTCATCAGAATCCAATTTCCCACCATACTCAAGAGGGTTAAAGTGTGGTGTAGACTTCAGAATTGTCAAAGCCTTCAAGAATCTTTCTTCACCCTGATCCATAATAGGTGGAGGTTCCACATCACCTTGTTCTACCTCAATTTCATCATCAGTAACATCTTCAACATGTCTTCCTCTTCTATGGGCTATTTTAATAGCTTCTAATCTAGTAGCAAGTTGTCTCAACATGTCTACCAATCTTGGATCTACATCTCACCTCCAACAAACCATCTTGAAAACCCTCTACAATTCTAAGTTAGATCACAATCTACTACCCCACAATAATTCAACTAGGGCTTCACAAGAAGGAACCTTAAAATCAAGATTCACAAAACTAGATCCAGATCTCACCTCACTCTGATACCACCTGACACAAGTAGAGGGGGCAAGGGCAAGAGAATGGCACACCCTAACCTAATCTACCTTTCTCAACAACATGTGAAAGAAACAACATACAACAGTGAGAGAGAATGCATATGTTTCATGTATTATCCTCAAATTGATTCATACATGTCAGGCTATAAGGCCTTCCTAGTTTCAACTAGATATTAAAATCAAGTACTAAAGTCCTCATACATGTAAGGATCTATAGATAATCTCTAATCTTCTATCTTCTATCTTCTACCAAAAATTATTCCTCCAAACTGACCCCTAAACTCTAACCAAATAACTACATTTATAAAAGAGGCTACCAAACAGAGTCAGCCTTTAGATCCACAATTAATGAAAGGAAGGGTTAGATTTGGGACCACACACTTTTGAATGATGGATACCAACATTAAATTTGTGACCCAAATTAAATGCACAAGTTGGCCTCAATACGAATTCAAAATAAACAACTTGGTAAGCAAGGAAACCGAGCACTAGACAAGCATCACCAAGCACTAGAGAGATAATCGACCAACAATGGTGAATAAAGGAAATTGAGAAACACCAAACCAACTCAATCAAAGTAGGAATCAAGCAACAAAAAAAAACTCAAATATGTTTTTGGTGACACAGGATTGCCAAGGACCTGAGATGCTCATGCATCAGTAGTTAGGGTGAGTCATTTGCATTTTACTTAACTACTCGTATGTCAATGGAGTAACTAAGGTAGTGTCATCAGAATCACTATCAGTTTCAAGTGTCTAACACACTACATAAAATCATCTAGCTCTGTGAAGAGCATGGTAAGATCTAGAGGAATAGGATAAGGAAAGGTATCCTAATTTGAACTGACCTCTAAATTTTTAGTTAAAATAGTGTCCCTAGATGCTGGTTATCATTCTAGTTTTGCTACAAATTTATTGATCCCTAAATGGAACGGGATTTTTTGAAGTCTAGACCATTAGTGTCTTTTTCTACCATCCTATATCTTCAGTTGGTTCAATAAATCCATTATTATTCACCCCTATAAGGTGACTCCCTTTATAGCTGAAGCAAATCATGAGCTTTAAGCCTTCACTGTTTGGTTTATGTTCTATATCATGAGTTGGGGTGACTTTTTTAGATGTGTCCTCTTTATAAATCGAAGTTGTAATGGCTTTGTTTTCATCCTTATCTTCTAATGGTGTTGTGGCTTGTACAAAGGTGCCATCATAGACTACTTGAGGGGATATGGCAGAAGGTTTTTGGTTCTTAGAGGGTCTCCCATAGGAATGTAGAGATAGAGGTAGAGCTGTTAGTAACAATACAGGTTCCATTTGATACTCCCCCATGCCAAAATCCTTGAGTTTTAGAGTCTTTTCCATTTCTTTGAGTTTGGCATCAAAAAATTGAGAAGACACGCAGTCGATTGGGATGAAGTTGTTAGAAAATTGTGTGAGCATATTGCAGGAATAGCTCACATTGACAGGTATAGTCACTTCTTCTCTATGAAATGGGAACTTGATGCACTAATGGTATGTTAAACAAATCACCTACATCTCATGGATCTAGGGTCTTCCCAATAGTATGTTATTGGTGAGAGGAATATCTAATACTTGACAAACAACATCTCTCTTAATAGGGCCAACCCTAATGGGTAACACAACTAAACCTTTGGATTTTCATTCCTCTTCATCATATGACTTGATGGTGATCTTTTTTAGGGAATCTATGTAGTCCTCACCATAGCCTAACTAAGTGAGATGATGATGCAAGGGTAGGGACCTAAGGGTCCAAATGATGGCACACCCTACAAATCTAGCCTACTCAATAACTTGCAAAAGAAACAACAACATAGTGAGAGAGAGAAATTAGGATTATTGATATATTAACTTTATTCAAATTGATTCATACATGCCAAGATGTAAGGCCTTCCCAATTATGGTTAGCTATTATAATGAATTACAAATGTCCTCAAACATGTGAGGATCTGCCAACAATCTTGATTCTACTATCTTCTATTTTCTATCAAAACTGACTCCTAAACTCTAACAAAACAATTATACTTATACAAGAGGCTACTGAACTAAGTCAGCCTTATATCCATAATCAATGAAAGGAATGGTCATATTTGGGACCACACTCTTCCCAATGATGGATACTAGCATTGAATCTATGACCCATAATCAATGCACAAGTCGGCCTCAATAGAAACTCAAAATAAACTACTCAGTAAGAAAGGATGACTGAGCAATAGACAAGCATAATCAAGTGCCAGTGAAACAACCAACCACCAAGGAGATAACCAACCATACTTAGTAACCAAAGGAAACAGACCAACTACTGACCAACTTGGTCAAAGTAGGAATCGCGCAACACAGACAAACTTAAAAATCTTTTTGGTGACACAAGATTGCCAAGGACCCGAGATGCTCCTATATTAGACACTTGGAGTTATTTAGAAATGATTCTCTAAATGATTTAGTAGGTTTGGTCCAAGCTACATCCAACATAGATTGTGAAATCTATGAACTTTCTTCAATCGGTCTATTCTTCCACTTTACTAGATATTCCATATAGTGTTTACCTCTTATACTCTTGTCAATTGTTTGTTCCAAAATCTGCTAACTTCTTCATTTTTCTTCTTAGGATATTCCATTGGTACTGTCATGTCTTCATCAGGTTCATTATAATCATACAAATTAGTAATGTTGAAAATTGGTGATATGTCCATGTCATCAAGTAACTCAATCTCATATGCATTTCCACTGTCAAATTTCTTCAAGATCTTGCAAAGTCCAAACTTCTTCATCTTCAACTTCTCATATGTTCTAATAGGAAATTGACCTTTCTTCAAATGAACCATCACGTCATCACCAACATCAAAATTCTTATGTATCCTTGATCTATCAGCTCTATCTTTGTATTTCTGATTACTCTCTTCTAGCTTGATTTTCACATCTTCATGCAATGTCTTCATGTACTCAGAAAATTTCACTCCTTCAACACTTCTCTTACTTTCATCAGCAATGTATCTCAAATCAGATATACCTCTTAGTTGTATGCCATTCACAACCTCAAATGGTGTTTTTCCAGTACTCCTATTTACTGAATTATTGTATGCAAACTCTATTTGTGCCAACACAAAATCCCAATTATTAGGTGTGTCTCCAACTAAACATCTCCAAAGGTTTCCCTAACTTCTATTTACAACTTCTATCTATCCGTCAGTTTGTGGGTGAAATATAGAACGATATTTCAAATAAGTGCCAAAATTTCTCCAAAGAGTCCTCGAAAACTATCCAACAAATTTACTACCTTGGTCAAAGATAATACTCCTCGGTAATCCATGCAATCTGACAATTTCCTTAAAGAAAAAATCTATTACATGTACTGCATCTGATGTCTTTCTACAAGGTATAAAATGTTCCATCTTTTAAAATCTATCTACCACAACAAATATAGAATCATTACCTCTTATTGTCTTCGGTAAGCCAAGGACAAAATCCATACTGATGTTAGTCCAAGGTTTCTCAGGTACAACAATCGATGTGTACAATCTAGTATTCTGACTCACTCCTTTTGAACCTTGACAAATTCCACAACTTTTGACAAATTTTTTACCATCTTTATACAACTATGGCCAAAAGTATTTCTCCTTAAGAAAATTCAAAGTTTTATGAATACCAAAATGTCTAGCCAAACCACTACTATATTTATCCTTCATCAAATTAGTTCTTATTTGTCCTATCAGTATACATAACTGAATAACTTTAAACAACATACCTTCTTGAATGAAATAATCTTCCCATTTTGTACTTAGTTGGTCTTCAATAGGTTATCTGCACTTTCTCCACGGCTCAAAAAAATCAGGACAATTTCATACAAATCTCTCATCTCATCAAAACCAAGAACTTCAATTTTCTTCTTGATCATCAAAGATCTTCTTCTAATCAATGCATCAACAACTCAGTTAGTGACTCCACTTTTATACTTTATCACAAATGTATAACTCTGCAAGTACTCAACCCATTTCATATGTCTCTGATTCAACTTATTCTAACTACCCAAGTATTGTAAAGCCTTATGATCAGTATACAAGACAAATGCACTCGGTATTAAATAATGTCTCCAATTCTTCTATGATTGAACAATAGCATAGAATTCTTGATCATACACATAATATTTCCTTCTAGCACCATTGAACTTTGAACTAAAGAAATCAATAGGTTTACCTTATTGACTCAACACAACTCCAATTGCACTACCACTTACATCACATTCCACTTGAAATACCTTATTGAAATTAGTCAATGCCAAAATAGGTAATTTGGCAACCTTTTTGCTTCAGAGTCTCAAGACTTTTATCAGCTCCATGTGTCCACTTGAATTCTCTTTTATCTCTTCTCATAGTCTCAATCATAAAATTACAAATAGAACTAAAATTCCTTATGAAATTTTGGTAAAAAATTGGCAAACCATGAAACGGTCTTACCTCACTAGCATTCATAGGTGGAGGCCAATTCAGAATAGCTTCAACCTTTTCAGGATCCATCTTCAAACCATCAGCTAAAATTACAAATCCCAAATACACAATCTCCTCTTTCATGAATGAACACTTATTCTAATTTATCAATAACTTTTCTTCTTTCAATCACTGCAAAACTTGTCTAACATGCAACAAATGTTCTTCTCTATTCTTACTAAATATCAAAATATCATCAAGATATATAATCACAAAATTACCCAAGAATTTTTTCAGAACTTCATTCATCAGTCTTATAAAAGTACTCGGTGCATTAGTTAAACCAAAAGGCATAACTAACCACTCAAACAAACCTTCTTTTGTCTTGAAAGCAGTCTTCCATTCATCACCTTCTCTGATTCTGATATGATGATACCCACTTTTCAAATCAATCTTTGTGAAATACTTTTCTCTAATCAAACTATCCATTATATCATCCATTCTCGGTAATGAAAACCTATACTTCATTATTATTTTATTGATAACTCTATAATTAGTAGATGTTCGCCATTCTCCATTCTTGTTAGATGCGAATCCCACAGGTACTACACAAGGACTCAAAATTTCTCTAATCAAACCTTTATCTAGAAAATATTGAATCTATCAATTCAATTATTGATTCTCAGTAGGTGTCAACCGATGAGGTGCCTTATTCGGTAAACTAGCTCCAGGGATTAGATCCATGCAATGATCAATAATTATCTTTAGTGGAAAATCATCAGGTACATTATCAGAAATGATATCACTGTACTTGGTGAGCAACTTATCAATCTCCTCAAGAACATTATCCTCTATTTTCTTACTCAATTTGTTAGGAATCATAGAAAAACATACATCATTGTTCTTCAAATCCTTAACAAAATTTCTTCCTTCCATCAAAAAAACTTTCATAAATGTGCAAACATTAATAACAGGTCCTTCCATCAAAGGTAACAAGATTTGTTTTCTTCCATCAACCACAATAGTATACTTATGCAATCTTCCATCATATATAGCATGTCTATCATATTGCCAAGGTCTACCCAACAAAATATGACAACAATCCATAGGCATGATATCACACAACACTTTATCATAGTACTTTCCAATTTTCAAATTCACATAACATTGTTTGTTTACCAAGAGTGTATGCTCATCTTTGATCCATGAAATTTGATAGGGCTTCGGATGTCCCAACATTTCCAACTGCAAATTTGTGACCATCTCTTCAGATGCCAAATTCTTTCAGCTACCACTGTCAATGATTACCTTCCACACTTTTTCAGAAACTCTACATCTGGTCTTGAAAATTTTTTTCCTTATCGAATCTTCCTTTTTACTTTCATTCCACAGTACTCTCCTTACCATCAAGTTATTTTCCTTCTCAGGTTCATTTGGTGACTCTACTTGCACCAAAGCATTTCTACTACTACCAACCTTCTTACTAGCATGTATACATTCAAAAGATCTATGTCCTTCTTCTCCATAATTATAACAAGTTCCTTGGAGATTACCTCTTCTATAACCACCTCAGTAGTTACTGCCTCCGCCACTAGATGAACTTTCACCTTTCCACTTGGTGTTGCCTTTGTCCAAATTTTTCTTTTTAGCTTCAGATCTACTATTTTCACCATAGGATCTACCTGTTCCTCTAGGGAATCTACCACCTTGACCTCTTTGTGTTTGATCATGTCTCTTGTTCAATTTCTCCTTGGCCTTCAATGCAAATTGATAAGCCTCTTCAATGTTCTCCAACTTGACCAAACTAATTTTCTCTTGGATGGAAGCTCTCAAACCATTCAGGTATCTAGCAATTCTTTCCACATCATCCTCATCATGTCCAGATCTGATATCAAATCTATAGAATTCCTCAGTATACTCTTTTATCGAGCTATCTTTTTACCTTATACTTTGCATTCACCTAACTAGGTTAATCTAACAATCACAAGGTAAGAACTTTCCTTTCAATTTATTCACCATTTTATTCCATAAATTTTGATTTTGTCTTTGGCTTTATTTTTCTGATATAATTGTAGATGCTCCCACCACAAGGATGCATGACCTTTTAACTTTGTGCCTACCTTTTTCACCTTCTTCTCCTCAGATAAATTTTCATACTCAAAATACTTTTCCATTTCGGTGATCCAGTCTATCAATTTGTCAGAATCCAATTTCCCACTATATTTAGGAGGATTGAAATGTGGTGTTGACTTCAAACTTGTCAATGCCTTCAAGAATCTTTCCTCACCCTAATCCATGACAGGTGCAAGTTTTGCTTCACCTTGTTCCACTTTAACTACATCATCACTAACATCTTAAAGATGTCAGCCTCTTCTCTAGGCTATTTCAACATCTTCTAATCTAGCAACAAGTTGTCTCAACATGCTTGTCAATCTTGGATCTGCTTCTGACCTCCCATGAACCATCTTGAAAACCTTCTACAATTGCAGGTCAGAACATAATCTGGTACCCCACAACAATGATGGCACACCCTACAATTCCGGCCTACTCAACAACTCACGGAAGAAACAACAACACAGTGGGAGAGAGAAATCAGGATCATTGATATATTAACTTCATTCAAATTAATTCATACATGCTCGACTATAAGGCCTTCCCGGCTACGACCAACTATTACAATGAATTATAGATGTCCAACAATCTTCATTCTACTATCTTCTATCTTATATCAAAATTGACTCCTAGACCCTAACGAAACAACTATGCTTGTATAAGAGGCTACTAAACTAAGTTGACCTTTAGATCCATAATCAATGGAAGGAATGGTTAGATGTAGGACCGCATGCTTCCTAATGATGGATACTAGCATTGAATCTAATGAAGGGTTCTCTGATACCACTGATGAAGGGCCACATCACCCTTACCAAATCATAACCAAATACATAAAATAATGGAGACAAATAGAAGACAAAATACTTTACAAGCATACATTAATACTTGAAAATCAGTATGGTTATACACTAACTTTTCACCCTTGTTTCAAGCTCTCATAGTCTTGCTAACCTATTATAACATGGGAATCATCTCCAGGTGTGGGACCTATGCTAACTAAGATGAGACCTCTAGGTTCTTGGCTGGCTCCTCTTGGATAATCACCTTAATTTTCTTCTAGAGATGAAAGTAAAACTTTGGAGGGAAAGGGATAGAAGGAATGCATGGAAAAGGAAATGACTAAAAGAAAACTACCTACTAGGTGATACACCAAAATTAGAGTATGAATTGCAGCATAGAGGGATAGAATCAATGAAAGGCTTAGGTCTAGTAGGTCACAACTTACTGAATAGGTTTCCATAAATGTTTCATAGGAGGGCTTGAACATAAGGCACAACCTATGACCTGCAAGCAGACATTCACTTCTACAACTCAGTGTAGGATTAAGACAAGACTGTTAGGGGGTTGAAGTATACCCACAAAAACATCTAAATCAGATGAAACATAATAACACACACAATTATAGAAAGTAAGAGAGATCAGGAACCCTAAGTTGTCATTGAAAACATGCATAGACTTCAATTCACTAAGAGATGATCCAAACAAGGAAGTATAGGGACATGAAGAATTGTCATAAAATACCTCTACAATGTTTGAATAATCAATGGGAGATTAAAAAGATTAGAAGACCAGAGGGTAGAGAAGATACAATAGATAGCCTTCTGAGAAAGGATGACTTTCTTTCAAAAGTGGACTCTCTCTTTTACAAAATGTGAATTCTTTGAGCATTAAGGCTCAAAAAAAAACTATATACACCTCCACTTGGCACATAGGCCAGAGTCAAAACCTAATTAGGGTTACATAATTCTACATATAATAATCAAATCCTAACTGCATTTTTGACCCAATTACATTCTAAAAATTATCCAAGCTAATCAGAGATGTCTATATCCTTGCGTGTACATCTCCTTACTGAGTCCACCTACAAACACAACTAACCTAATCCAACTACCCACCTGCAACTCCACTAAGCCATGAAGGCTCACAATCTGATCTTATTTCCCTAGGTAATAGTACCATTCAAAAGATGGTGCCAACTCTTTCTAGCACCTCCTATCATGAAAACATGGCAAAGGACCCTGCAGATGTCAGCCAATAGTAACCTCTATCATCTTTACAACCATAACCATCCTGAGAATTTAATTCCTGAGCTAACTGACGTTGTGCATGACCAAAAGGAGAAAAAACCCTAGCAAAAAACCTTCACAGGAAATTTGAATTTGAATTATAATGGCTAGCCAGTCATTTTAAAACATGTTCATCGATATCTAATGTTTCCTAGTAGATGGACAACTCAGATCATCCCGACAACAGTTATAAAACTCCCTTGAAAAGTCAAAATCTCCATCGGCAATATGAGGACCAATGAAAAATTAGCACATCCGCACACCTATCAGGTTGGACCCACTTTGATTTTTTGTCTTCTTAAGTCATGAAGAACTCTTTAAACCCTGGGCCCAGACTTCCCACTTGTGATTCTTTTATTCATTCTGACTGCTTTGTAGGCATGCACCTCGGCACCTTCTGACATCGAACCCACAAAGAACTAGATTCCAATCTAACGGTAGGTGCATGATCTCATTGCCCTCAAATATTTCTTCAAAACATGCGTCGTCCATAGATCCTTTTAGAACTAGGACCCCATTGACACATGGGTCCACTTGCAAATCCTCATCAGCACACAACAACCAATCATATTCGAGCAAGTTAGCAACATGTGGCACTGGCCCCACCTAACATTCATCCTTACTTTGGCCAATAAGAAGATGACATATCACCCTTGTTAGCCCATTTTCATGTCACAACCAATCCCTCAGAAAATGGTTTACCCCTACAAAAATTTTCATGGCCTTATCCCTTTTCTTCTGGTCTGTGCCTTAAACCCTTGGTTCAAAATTTTGAAAATCTAGTCGTTGCATAGAAAACCCTAAGTGTGCCCTACCCCTATTTTAATTTCATGTTACTTTTTGGGCCACTTAAAAATTTCATAAAGGTATGTGGGTAAAATTTTATTCCACAATGGCCTTTATTTTCCTAAGTTTTCATGCGCCCAGCAAAAATAATGTTCCTAAGTCTTTCGGTGGTAATTTTTCCTAAGTCTGCCACTTTAATATTTTTGATGTTTCACCCTTTTTAATATGTGGTTGTCTTTAATTCACATGACTGTTTGGTGTTAGAGGTCTCTGACATGTGAATTTGCGACCGTGTGCCATCTGTCCCAGTGAGCCCTGTCTTCCTTCCTTGTTGACTTCGTTAACGAGTGAGCAGAATCAACAATCATTGCTATATTACTAAGGGAAGATGCATAGGTTTTAACATCATGCCTTAATGACAACTATCTGATCTCCTAAAGGATTAAACTATGCGTCCAAAATGACACGTATGCACAAATGGTGGCACCTTATTCATCCATGTATCAACATGTTGGTAGTTTTCGGTGGGACCTAGTTTCTAGATGTGTCAGAGGGTCCTGACACTATCAGTGAATCGATGAACATCGTAAGTTCTTATCGGATCTATCAGAAGCTTGAGATCATGTGACAACTGCTAATTTATTTTAGTGTCAGAGGGTTGTTAGGGTAGGGAGGAGATTCTAGATCAATGACAGACATATAATCTGATGGGATCTTCTAACTGCATGAGATTTTAAGATGGTCATTGATCTTCTAGGTGGGCCTAGGCAGAGGCTTAGTGATTCTGACAAAAGGGTTTAGCGGTTCCGACAAATTTCAAAAGGGTCGCTCATTCGCAAAGAAAGACAGTAGTTCTATAAATTTTTTAGTGGTTCAGCAAACAAGCATTTGCATAATCGCTAACTAAACTAGCGGAGGCATAAAATGTTCTATCAACTGGCGCTAGCCTTCAATCACCAGTTCACTAAATGTAGGACCGAGGTTAAATGTTTTCCTCTAATTGCTAGGTTGCAAAGTTAGTGGTGGGTTAAGGTTTTCTTTCCGCAAATAGGAAATGGCATTGTCACATGGTCACTAAGAGGTAAACCAAGGTGACTGGTTGACTTAAAGCCATAAAAGACCGCGAAAGGATGAGATCTGATGGCTGCAACTTAAAATTGATCTAGATTTAAATTATGACCACTCATGTGTTGCAGGTGCCATGAATGTGACCGTTTAAATTTAAATTTGATTTTTTTTAGGGTTTCTTAGTGACAAAAATGACTGGTTTTAATTGATTTTGAATGTTTTCACGGCCAAATTTGATTTTTTTGGTGGCATTTGTTGTTGCAGTGTGGTCTAGGGTGTTCTTTGATCATCTGTAGGGGTTTGTACCATGTGGTTTTGTGCTTGTGGCGTGTTGCAGGTGATATGGTCAGATTAATGAGCATGGTGAATTGATGATTTTCCTATACTTCTCAAAAAATTTCTCATTCATGAAGATCATCCTTGATTTGATAGACCTATACTTGGTTTTCCCTCTGAGTTATTTGATTTTTTTTGTAATTAGGGTTGCTGTAGTTGTTGAAACCCTAACCCTACCTATCTGAAGCTTGTTGCATCTTGAATTCTTTTGAGATTCTAAGGCAGCTAGTTGTATAAATGATCAAAGTTTTGATTTTGTAAGTGTTCCTTCCTCTACATTTTTGAGGAGAACTGGTTCCATGAATGGTCCTTTTCCTATAGATTTTCTCTACTTCTCTGCATATAGGGTGCTTTTTTCTCCTTTGTTGGCTCAAAGAATATGATATGCATTGTAATTGATTTGTCTTAAGTATGAGATTCAATATATTTCTACTATTATCAGATTGTCTCCATTTGAGTTTTAGACTTATTGATTGAAGCATCAATAGTGTCTCCATCTTTCTATTTGCATTTCCTATGTGTCTGCAATAGAGTTGTTTTCCCAAAAGTGACTAGGTTTGGGATTGGTTTTCAGTTGTGTATGAACTGGGGTATCAAGGGTATCTCATGTTTGTCTTCTAGTGGATGTTGGTTAATGTATTGCTTGTTTATAAGTCTCTTCTAAGGGGAGATTTAATATTGATAGCATATTTGGGTACACAGGTGGATTATTGAAGTATGGCCTGATTAATGGTGTATGATTGGTGTAAGGCATCAGCATATTAGAATGTATTTCTTTCTTGTTTCATAGCTGTCTATTATAATGGGGTATTTGACTCTGTGGCCCATTGGACAAGGCACTGGTCTATGAGAGACTTAGTGTATCTCAGGGCTCCTTTCAACCCAACATTAAAATATTTTAAATCAAATACCTTTCCCTTTTATGTTGGTATTAGTAATAGGAGGTTCTTTCTAGTCTTTAGACTCATTCTATGCAAGTAGGGCTGTTGCATGTGAATTAGCTTCATTGGGGTACAAGTTACCTAAAGGGGTTTGAAGATTATTCCATAATAATCTATCTATAGGCCCATTATTTATCTTGAGGTGTCTTGAGTGTGCAGATAAGGCAATACCCATCTGAGTGATGTGGAGCTCAAAGAAGAAGGAGGATGTTCTCTATCCTCATCAATTGGACTATTTTCTTGTCAAACTTGAGTGCCTACCCTGAGAATCAAGCCCATCTATTCATTCAAGTTTGGTCTTGTAAGGAAAAGACCCAACAAATTGGTGACTCTATTGGGGACCATGATAAATGATAGCAAGTTTAAGATGTCCAATTCCTTGCTCTGCTGAACTATCCCAGAGTCTGGTTAAATGATCAAAGAGTCAAATAAAAAAAATTACACTTGTAAAATCTTCTCACTAAGTGTTGAGTGGCGACTCTGATTTCTCTGTTTGATCAGTGCATTTTCTGATAAATAGTGCATGCTTACTTGGTGGAGTTTTGTATTGATTGGAAGAAGAAACAAGAACAAGTGCAAAATTTTCCTGCTCAAACAGGTGGCGACTATCCAAAGAATCTAATGGAGCTTCAAGGTGAGCTCTAAATCTGCCCTGTCTTCCAGTCAATAAAGTTTTCTACTACAAAACTATTAGGTACTTTTCAAAGTCTAGATGTTTCCTTATTAAGTGACCAAGCACTAAGAAAAGGATAAGGTGTGAGTAGAGGTTTTCATACTTCACTTTTTTAGTTGCATCTCTACAAAATTATATGGAAGTATTGCATTAGGTCTGATGGGTAAGCTTGATGCGGAGCTTGCTTTCCTTGAGCAAGGCATCCTTAGGGATTGCATGTCATTGATGAGATTGAAATTAGGATGTAGAAAGGATCTATCCATATCTCTTTTCTATAATAGATTTTGGCATGTATATAATGAACTTTTCGATGATGTTGAGTTTTCAAAATCTGAGTTAATTGGTTTATTCTTGGATCTTTGTTTTCATGAGTCAACCAGTTGGTCAGATGCATTGTGGGAAGAGTATTATATATTTTTTAGAGATTGGATACTTAGTGATGATAGCCTTGGGCTTGAGGATGCACTTGGGGTTGTGTCCTTGAAAGCTGAGAACTGGCAGTTAATGGGGGACAGGAGGTTCAGGGCATTGGCTTCTCTTCATGTTGATCATGAGGAGATCAATAGTTCTGATGTTGATTCTCATTATGCGGAAGGTGTTGACTATGAGGCTGATTTTGAGGTCAGTGCATATGAGAGTGTTGAAAATGGATCTGAGAGTGACAATGTTTCCAATTTGTTTTCAAATTTTCATCTTTTCAATATCAGAGTTCTTGTTTCTTGTCCCAGTTTGATGATGTTTTGTGTGAGTGGAAAGAAAATGAATATGATGCAGATGATGATTCCTACATTGGTTTATCCACGTAAGAGGATCTAAGGCCAGAGGTCTCTATTCTTATCTTGGACAAGGAAGTTGTTTGCAATAGGGGTGAAGATATGGAAGATGAAAGTATGGCCCAAAGTCCATTAAGCAGTGAGGAGATTTCAACATTTCTAGCTGAAGAATTTCAAAGGTATGCACCTATTATGGATTTTGATTTGTAGCTCCCCTATGATTTATCCTTTGACATTGATAATGAGGCCAGTGTTCAAAGTGACCCTGAGGACCCATGTATATTAGAGTTCCCCTCTTGTGGTGACTTTGCAGAAGAAGAAGTTGAAGGTCATGGCAGTGTGTTCTCCTGTCATAGGAATTCTATTGATGAACAAGTTTCTTGTTCAAGTACCTTTCCTTCTTTTGCCAAATATGATACTAATGGTGATAGTATTAAGGACCTTGTCTTCAATAATTGGGATAGAACATCTTTTGATACACATCAATATGCAGATTAGATGTCCTACTGTCACAAAATTTATGAAATTGACCTTCACTTGGTTCATTATCTAGTTCATGATGACATCAAGGAGGAACCAAGTTGCTTAGTGGCTGAAGCAATTCATGAAGACAAATCAAAGGATCCAGGTCCTTTTTAGCCAGGTAATTATATGGTAATGCATGATAATCAATATGTCACATTTTATGATGTATTACTTGATCCTTTTATTATTTCCAGTCATCAAGAAGAAGTGAGTGATGTCCCTTACTTCTTGGAGTATGAATATGAATGTTATGATTATGACTGGAAAAACATGGGCAGTGATCATTATAGTTTCATTTTTTCACCCATGGTTACTCACATATGATGGCAGAAGGATGGTTACAAAATTTGCAGGTGTCTGGTCACATATGTAGATGAAAATTAGATTTTTGATTCGGGAGGGGCATTGATTTTATTTTGGTGGCCTGGGGCCACTAAATAAAATTGTATAAATGTTGTAAAAAATTGTAAATCCTTGTACAGTTATCTTTCCCTTTCCTGTTGTGTGTTTCTTTCCCTGGTTTGGTTGCCAATTTTTGGGGTCCCTATTTTTTTTTATGGGTGGTCTGCTCTCCCAGAGATCTGAATTCTTGCATGGACACAAGTTGCCCATCATCTCCAACTAGAGCCACTATTAGCCCATTTTCATGTCATAGCCAATCCCTTAGAAAATGGTTTACCCTTGCAAAAATTTTCATGGCCTTAGCCCTTTTCTTCTAGTCTCTACCTTAAACCCTTGGTTCAAAATTTTGAAAATCTAGTTGTTGCATAGAAAACCTTAAGTGTGCCCTAGCCTTGTTCTAATTTCATGTTACTTTTTGGGCCACTTAAAATTTCATAAAGGCATGTGCATAAAATTTTATTCCCTGGTGGTCTTTATTTTCCTAAGTTTTCATGTGCCCAGCAAAAATAATGTTCCTGAGTCTTCCAGCGGTAATTTTTCCTAAGTTTGCCACTTTAATATTTTTGATGTTTCACCCTTTTAAATATGTGGTTGTCATTAATTTGCATGACTGTTTGGTGTCAGAGGTCTCTAACAGGTGAATTTTTGACCATGTGCCATCTATCCCAGTGGGCCTTGTCTTCCTTCCTTATTGACTTGGTTAATAAATGAGTAGAATCAACAATCGTCACTATACCGCTGAGGGAAGATGCGTGGGTTTTAACATCACACCTTAATGATAGTTGTCTGATCTCCTAAAGGATTAAACTATGGGTCCAAAATGACACATATGCACAATTGGCAGCACCTTATGGGTCCATGTATCAACACATTGGCAGTTGTCAGTGGGACCTAGTTTTTGGATGTGTCAGAGGGTCCTGACATTGTTAGTGAATCAACGAACGGTGTAAGTTCTTATCGAATGTGTCAGAATCTTGAGATCATGTGACAACCACTAATTTCTTTCAGTGTCAGAGGGTTGTCAGGGCAGGGAGGAGATTCTAGATCAATGGCAGGTGTATAATCTAATGGGATCTTCTAACTGCATGAGATTTTAAGATGACCATTGATCTTCTAGGTGGGCCCAGGTGGAGGCTTAGTGATTCTGACAAAAGGGTTTGGCAGTTCTAACAAATTTCAAAAGGTTCACTCATTCACAAAGAAAGACAGTAGTTCTCTAAATGTTTTAGTGGTTCAGTGAACAAGCATTCGCGTAATCACTAACTAAAATGGTTGAGGTGTAAAATGTTCTATGAACTAGTGCTAACCTTCAGTCACCAGTTCGCTAAATGTGGGACTAAGGTTAAATGTTTTCCTCTAATCGCTAGGTCATGGAGTTAGTGGTCAGTTAAGGTTTTCTTTTCGCGAATAGGAAATGGCATTATTGAATGGTCACTAAGAGGTAAACCTGAGGTGACTGGTTGACTTAAAGCCATAAAAGACCGTGAAAGGATGAGATCTGACAAATGCGACTTAAAGTTGATCCAGATTTGAATTTTAACCACTGATGTGTGGCAGGTGCCATGAATGTGACCATTTAAATTCAAATTTGATTTTTTTTTAATGTTTCTCAGTGACAGAAATGATTGGTTTTAATTGTTTTTGAATGTTTTCACAGCCAGATTTGATTTGTTTGGTGGTGTTTGTGTTGAAGTGTGGTCTAGGGTGTTCTTTGATCATCTGCAGGGGTTTGTACCATGTGGTTTTGTGTTTGTGGTGTGTCACAGGTGAAATGGTCAGATTAATGAGCATGGTGAATTGATGATTTTCCTGTACTTCTTAGAATTTTTCTCATTCATGAAGATCATCCTTGTTTTGACAGACCTATACTTGGTTTTCCCTCTAAGTTATTTGATTTTTGTTGTAATTAGGGTTGGTGTAGTTGTTGAAACCCTAACCCTAGCTATTCGAAGCTTGTTGCATCCTAAATTCTTTTTCACTTCCAAGGTAGCTAGTGGTATAAATGATCAAAGTTTTGATTTTGTAAGGGTTCCTTCTTCTGCATTTTTGAGGAGAACTGGCTCCATGAAGGGTCCTTTTCCTGTAGATTTTCTCTACTTCTCTGCATATAGAATGCTTTTTTCTCCTTTGTTGGCTCAGAGAATATGATATGCATTGTAATTAATTTGTCTTATGTATGAGATTCAATATATTTCTACTATTATCAGATTGTCTCCATTTGAGTTTCAGACTTATTGATTGAAGCATCAATGGTGTCTCCATCTTTCTATTTGCATTTCCTATGTGTCTGCAATAGAGTTATTTTCCCAGAAGCAACTAGGTTTGGGATTGATTTTCAGGTGTGTATGAACTGGGGTATCAATGGTATCTCATGTTTGTCTTCCAGTGGATTCTGGTTAATGTATTGCTTGTTTATGGGTCTCTTCTAAGGGGAGAGTTAATATCCTTTCAATAGGTGATAGCATATTTGGGTACATAGGTGGATTATTGAAGTATGACTTGATTAATGGTGTATGATCGGTGTAAGGCATCAGCATATTAGAATGTATTGCTTTCTTGTTTTACAGTTGTCTATTATAATGGGGTATTTGACTCTATGGCCCATTGGACAAGGCGCTGGTCTATGAGAGACTTAGTGTATCTTAGGGGTCCTTTCAACCCGACATTAAAATTTTTCAAATCAAATACCTTTCCCTTTCATGTTGGTAGTAGTAGTAGTAGGAGGTTCTTTCTAGTCTTCAGACTCATTCTATGCAAGTATGGCTATTGCATGTGTATTAGCTTCATTGGGTTATAGGTTACCTAAAGGGGTTTGAAGATTATTCCACAATAATCTATCTGCAGGCCTATTGTTTGTCTTGAGGTGTCTTGAGTGTGCAGATAAGGCAATACCCAATTGAGTTATGTGGAGCTCAGAGAAGAAGGAGGATGTTCTATATCCTCATCAATTGGACTATTTTCTTGTCAAACTTGAGTGCCTACCATGAGAATCAAGCCCATCTATTGATTGAAGTTTGGTCCTACAAGGAAAAGACCCAACCCTAACCTAGCATTGGACCCACTGATAGGACTTGAACACTTGGAAAATCTGACGGTCGGCGCATGATCTCATGTGTCAGTAAACCCCTTTCGTAATGATACGCCAACCATTGATCTTCATCCTTTTGACATCCCTGTAGAAACTTTGACATGGCCCCACTGACAAATCTTAGCCATCTCTATGTGGACCAATAGAAGATGTGCACATCAGCAAATGAGGACCCACCCACAAGGCTTTGACAATAGAATGAAATCGATGGTTGGTGCATGATCTCATGGCTCTGACACAACCCATGAGATCATGCGCCAACCATATGATTAAAAGGGACACAATCTGTCAGGCCCACTCTGACAAGGCTACACATCACAATCTTCAGCCAATCAGGAGCTTCCACATAGGATGACATGGAAATGGACCCACACAAGTTTGAAGCACAACACACTTGGAAGAATCAACAGTTGTCACAAGATCGCAAGCCTCTGATAGACCCTTCATGAACTTACGATGATCGTTGATCTGTTGAGATTGGGACCCCACAAATTTGAGACTACCAAACATTTAGTGATTAAGCAACCAAAGGAAATAATAAGCTCACTAAGTCACTAATCGCTAAGACTTAACCACCGAACATTGAGATATTATGCAAACAATGCAATTGTCAGTTCGTCGAACAAGAAAGATAACCATCGGAAGACTTAGAGAACTAGCAACTGAAGGGAATAAAGCACATGTGGAATTTTCTAGAACTTAAGTGGCTAATAAAGCAATAGTGAATTATAACAAGGCTTAGGATTTTTTGAGGGTTTGGCCTTTAATGACTAGTTTTATGAAATTTTGAAGGACTTTTCACCTAGCTAGGGACCTAAAAAATAGTTGCAAAGACCAGGGGGGAATAGATAAAGAAATGAAATTTTTTGGAGCTTCTCACAAGACTGAGGAGATGAAGGTCTGACATAAAAACTAAGGCCAAATTTGAATGGAAGGAAAATTAGGGAAACATTTTGGTGATTTCTGCTTAATGTCAGCCTACTAGACATGGAAAACTAGTGGCCTAAAAGCAGTCCATTGGGCATGGGGTCATACAAGAGCACAAAAATTCAATAGAGAGACACAACCTATGCATGGGAACTTCTTGGAAAATAGAGGAACTAACCTAGAAAGAAAGGAAGAAAGTAGAAAAACCTAACCTATTCTAAACTAACCAGTTATAGAAACCTAGTCAAACAAAACCATTCACTGGTTGTGAAAAATAGCTACCTTTCCTTATTAGGATATTTTGCATTGGACATATGAGGATAAATACAAAGATATGAGGCACAAATTTTTTTTTCAAATAATTATTAACTACCTTTGTAAAAATAGGATCAAGTTTACCTTCCTCTAATTAATCACATGGAGGGGTCTAGATAAACTCCTTCTGTGCCAAGTATCTGATGGGGTAGCCTCTTGAAAGTCTGAAGGCAGAACTTTCCTTGATGGATTCTTTTTTATCTTCATGGTTGCCCTCCACCATGGGTAGCCATGTCAACTCATCATCTATGGAGAAGAGACTACCATCCTCCTCAACTTTTAAACAAGCCAAGAGCTGATCAAAGTTGTTAATACCCTAAAGTTCTGGAACTAGCTCCAACTCTTGCTCATGTAGTAGTCTCGTAGAAAGAGAGCAATCCAAAACTAGGCCTCCTTCTATAGGCACATAACTTTCAATCTCCACTCCAAGGAATAGGGATTCATCATTCAATTCATTACAAAAGACCTCTATGATATTGGAAAAATCATACTCTTTAAGACTTTTGTCTATGTTCTTTTCCTGGAAAAGCTCTTCCATAACTTTATCATTCTGCTCAACAAAACTAGGTAGCTTATCTAATAAAAGCACAACATCCTCTTCTATATCAACCTCCTGTTGATGGTGAACCTTTTGTTCTAATTGATCTTTAGCCATAGGTAATGGCATGGTCCCTTCCTCATCATCAACAAAGAGGGGAATCTCATTCAACAAATCAACCAAGACTTCAGGCTGGGCATCAAACTCCACCTCCTCACCTATTTGTCCCACTTCACCATAGTCATCACTCTACACTGATACCTCAGATTTTCTCTCCTCCTCTTCAAATGAAAGCTTACTTACCATAGGTCCTTGCTCAGACAATAGACTAGTATCTTTGAAAAGATTTGGCATCTAAAAGCTAGGAGGCAGAGTCCATTGGGGTATCCACAACACTTCATCATCCTGAGAGACCAGAGGGGCCTCTTGGGATAAAAAAATTTCTTGAACAGGCTGCTCTTGCAGAGTGGTAGGCTGCATCTCAAGTATAGGCTCTTGGAAGGAATTTTTTTCCTTAAAACTTAGGATATGAAATTGAGGGGGCCCAAAAGGAGACATAGAAGGCATACCCATCTTAAAGCTTGGAAAACTAAAGGCCCTATCATCTTGGTGTTGGTCCCCTGTAGTCAGCCCTGTCTCAATATAGTCTTTAGGCTATTGCAGACCACAATAAGGTTGAAAATGTTCCAAAACAAGCTCAGATTCTTGAAGGGTGCTCCTAAAACTTGGAAATGAGTGCTTTCTATGCTCTTCAAGTGTAGGCTCTTGAGGAAAATGGGTCCTCCAGCTTGGGATTTTAGGTCTAGGAGCCTCTTGTTGAGAAATTTGTGATCTCAAACTTACTGTCTCAATGTCATCTCGGTGTCTAATCTCTTCTTGGAATTTTTTTATTTGTTGCTCGTCAACAAGAGTCTCTGCCACTTGGTAAGGGATGAACCCTTGCTCATAACTCTGAGCTTCCATTTCCTGGTGCTCCTTGATCTCAGACACTTGCTTAATCAAATCAAGCAATAGATTTTTGGTCTTTTCTTGCTCTTTTATGAAGTCTAAGCTCTAAGTCTATTGCCAATTAGGCTAAGAAGGGGTGGGTGGGTGGTAAGCATGATAGGGGAGTTGGCCCTGTAACTTTTTTTGTGCCATTTGTGCCCATGATCCTTCTTGGTAGAGGGCTCTTTCATAATCTTGCATAAGGGAAAAATCATTTGGGGCATGTTGGATATATTGATGGCCTTGTATATTATGAAAGCCTGGGGTAAAAGAAAGCTTTAGGTGGCTTTGATAAGGCTGATAACTAGCCCATTGACCATTTTTCTCATAATAGGATGGTGATTAACCTGACTATCCATAATAACTTGACATGTCTACTCGTGCAATTAGCTGGAATTTGAATATGAAAGATTTGAAACATACCAGCACTTGATCTTTGAAACTAGTAGACCTTTTGGAGTCACTAGATATGCAATAAAATGACCTCTTCTAGGTCTGTAGCATGCTATCAGCATATCAGAGATAGCATACCTTGGACATGAATCTGAACTTTGAGTCCCATCGGGCATTCCAAAATTTTTATACACTGGCACCAAGGTGGGGAATCCTTGAACTTACGTCTATATTGATAGTCCTTGCATATTGAACTTCTTTAATCCTTTTGCAGATGAACCCATAGGAACACCTTTGGACTTCAATCTGATCTCTTGTCCCACCGGGTGTGCTAGAATTGTTATACACTAAGTTTTCACCATTGTTTCAAGCTCTTGTAGTCTTGATAACCTAGTATAACATGGGAATCATCTCCAGGTGTGGGACCTATGCTAACTAAGATGAGACCTCCAGGTTCTAGACTAGTTCCTCTTTTGTAATCACCTTAATTTTCTTCTAGACATGAAAGTAAAACTTTGGAGGGAAAGGGATAGAAGGAATTTTTGGAAAGGGAAATGACTGAAAGAAAACTACCTACTAGGTGATACACTGAAATTAGGGTATGAATTGCAGCATAGAGGGATAGAATCAATGAAAGGCTTAGGTCTAGTAGGTCACAAATTACTGAATAGGTTTGCATAAATGTTTCATAGGAGGGCCTGAACATAAGGCACAACCTATGACCTACAAGCAGACATTCACTTCTGCAACTCAGTGTAAGATTGAGAAAAGACTCTTAGGGGGCTGAAGTATACCCACAAAAACATCTAAATCAGATCAAACACAATAACACACACAATTATAGAAAGTAAGAGGGATCAGGAACTCTAAGTTGTCATTGAAAACATGCATAGACTTCAATTCACTAAGAAATGATCCAAACAAGGAAGCATAGGGACATGAAGAATTATCACAAAATACCTCTACAATTTTTGAATTATCAATGGGAGATTACAAAGAGTAGAAGACCAGAGGGTAGAGAAGATACCATAGATAAACTTCTAAGAAAGGATGACTTTCTTTCAAAAGTGGACTCTCTCTTTTACAAAATGTGAACTCTCTGAGCACTAAGGCTCCAAAAAAAACTATATACACCTCCACTTGGCACATAGGCTGGAGTCAAAACCTAATTAGGGTTACATAATTCTGCATATAATAATCAATCCCTAACTGGGTTTTTGACCCAATTACATTCTAAAAAATATCCAAGCTGATGAGATATGTCTATATCCTTGCATGTACATCTCCTTACTGAGTCCACCTATAGACACAATCAACCTAATCCAACTACCCACTTGCAACTCCACTAAGCCATGAAGGCTCACAATCTAATCTTATTTCCCTGGGCAACAATACCATTCAAAAGGTGGCACCAACTCTTTCTGGCACCTCCTGTTGTGAAAATGCAGTAAAGGACCTTGCAAAAATTAGCCAATAGTCACTTCTATCATCTTTACAACTAGAACTATCCTAAGAATTTAATTCCTAAGCTAACTGACATCGTGCATGGCTGAAAGGAGCAAAAATGCTAGCAAAAAAGCTTCACAAAAAATTTGAATTTGAATTATAACTGCTAGCTGGTCATTTTAAAACATGTCCATCAATATCTAATGTTTCTCAGTAGATGGATAGCTCAGATCATCCCAAAAAAAATTACAAAACCCCCTTGAAAAGTCAAAATCTACATCGGAAATACGAGGACGAATGAAAAATTAGGATGTCAGCACACCTGTCCGCTTGGAGCCACTTTGATTTTTTGTCTTCTTAAGTCATGAAGAACTCTTTAAACCCCAGGCCCAGACTTGCCACTTGTCACTCTTTTATTCATTTTGACCACTTTGTAGGCATACACCCTGCCACCTTCTGACATTGGACCCATAAAGAACTAGATTCCAATGTAATGGTGGGTGCATGATCTCATGGCCCTTGAATAATCCTTTAGAACATGCGCCGGCTATAGATCCTTTTAGAACTGGGACCCCACTAACACACGAGTCCACTTGTAAATCCTCATCAGTACATGACAACCAATCATATTTGACCAAGTCAACAACACATGGCACTAGCCCCACCTAACATTCATCCTTACTTCAGCTAATAAGAAGATGACATATCACCCTGACCTGGCATTGGACCCACTGATAGGACTTGAACACTTGGCAAATCTGATGGTCGGTGCATGATGCCATGTGTCTAAAAACCCCTTTGTGAAGATACACCAACCGTCAATCTTTGTCCTTTTGACATCCCTACAGAAACTCTGACACGGACCCACTAACAAATCTTAGCCATCACTATGTGGACCAATAGAAGATGAGCACATCAGAAAATGAGGACCCACCCACAAGGCTTTGACAATGGAATGAAATCAATGGTCAGTGTGTGATCTCATGGCTCTGACACAACCCATGAGATCATGCACTAGCTATAAGATTAAAAGGGACACAATCTACCAGGCTCACTCTGACAAGGCTACACATCACAATCTTTAGCCAATCAGGAGCTTCCAAATAGGACAACATGGCAATGGATCCACACAAGTTTGAAGCACATCACACTTGGAAGAATCAATATTTTTCACAAGATCGCAAGCCTTTGACAGACCCTTTGTGAACTTATGATGATAGTTGATCCTTTGGGATTGGGACCCCACAAATCTAAGACCGCCAAAAATTTAGTGATTAAGCGACCAAAGGAAATAATAAGATGTTCGCTGAGTTGCTAACCGCTGCGACTTAACCATCGAACATTGAGATATTATGTGAACAATGCAGTCACCAATTCACCGAACAAGAAAGTTAACCGTCAGAAGACATAGAGAACTAGTGACTGAAGGGAATAAAGCACACATGGGAATTGCTATAACTTAAGTGGTTGATAAAGAAATAGAGAATTATAACAAGGCTTATGGTTTTTTGAGGGTTTGGCCTATAACGGCTAGTTTTATGAATTTTTTAAGGACTTTTCACCTAGCCAGGGACCTAAAAAATAGTTGCAAAGACCAGGGGGGAATAGATAAAGCCATGAAATTTTTGGGAGCTTCTCACAAGACTGAGGAGATGAAGGTCTAACATAAAAACCAAGGCCAAATTTGAATGGAAGGAAAATTAGGGCAACAAGTACAACTTGAGAGATCTTACAACATGAGAGCTTTCTCAAAATATGAGATCTACAATATGAAAGATCTTACATCCTCCAAGCTTACAATGCAAGATTTTACAATCTAAGAGCTTGCAATGAGAGAGCTTCTTCCCCAATACAAGATTGTACAACTTGAGAGCTTGCTTATGAATGCTCCTATGCCTTCTTTATATAGGCATTTACTACCTAAGATATTACAACACCACCAATTTGGGATAAAAGATAGATGCAACTACCTTGATAAAAATATTATATACCCACCCAATTAATATTAAGCACCACCATGTGGGCCAATTAGAAAATTACATTTCCTTTGTGGGCCAATAAGAAAATAGAAAGTTGTAACTACCTAACTACAAATATTAAATGCAAGAACTATTTACAAATTTCTACAATGCCACTTACACACCTTGATAAATGAAATATTTATTTTATTTTATTTTCTACCTATGCACCTTGGTAAACGAAATAACTTTTTTTTTTCTCCTCTCTCTTTTTTTTTTCTTTCTTTTTTTTTTCTTCTCTTTTTTTTTTCATTTTCGTCACTTCCTCTCTCTTCCAATTTTTTTTATCATGCCCCCCTTTATTTTTGTGATGCAAGATGCTCCTACATTAGACACCCAAGGTAGGAAAATTTTTGTGAATATGGATTCAAAAATGAAGTAGCCGCTGCTGATATATATATATATATATATATATATATATATATATATATATATATATATATATATATATATATATATATATATATATATATATATATATATATATATATATATATATATATATATATATATAGATATATATTTTCTTCTCTTCCAACACCTTGTTGGAACAAGTATCCGCTGCTAACAATAATCCTCTATAATCAACTTCATCCAAGTGTAACTCTCATTCTCCTCCAATTTTGTATGCTCTAATGCATCTGTAATAAACTCTATAATGCCATACAAATCTTCTTTTGCATACCAAACATCACTTGCAAAGTCCTCTTATAAACCATCATCATTATCTTTCAAATCCATCTCAAAGTTAGCATCCCATGATTCATAAGAATTTACCTCATTCATATCTTCATCTTTGATTTCTTCTTTCATGTCTTCAACAAGGCATGTAGCAACTTCCTTTCTTTGACCTCCAACCAAGGTATTCAACTCTTCCTCGACTACTGCAATCTTCATTAATAAATCATCTTCATCAACTACAGGGTCATGAATCTGCTCATCTTCATGTTCCTCCTCTTCTTTTTTACCGCATGCGTGATACTCCACTTCATCTTCTATCTTCCCTGCGTCCAAAGAATTTTCATCATCTCTTTGAATCACTCTTCTCTTTTTTAGTTCCACTTCTAATTCATCCACTTGGTTCTTCCACTCTAGTATTGCAACTCTTGTCTCTTCTTGATATATCTCTTTAATTTTCTCAAGTCTAGGAATTCTAAAAATCCATCCAATCACAAAAGGAATCTTCTTCTTTCTCTTCTCCATACTTGTGTCCTCCTAAGGAAAACTTCACCCAACCCAAGGTTCTAGTGCAAACTACCTCACACTCGGCCATCTGTCTACACACTCAAGAACTTCTTCTCTGATACCACTAATGAAGGGCCACACCACCCTTACCAAATCATAACCAAAGACATAACATAATGGAGACAAATAGAAGACAAAATACTTTACAAAGAATACATTAATACTTGAAAATCATTACAACTTGAGAGATTTTACAACATGAGAGCTTTCTCAAAATATGAGATCTACAATATGAAAGATCTTACATCCTCCAAGCTTACAACCCAAGAGATTACAATCCAAGAGCTTTCAATGAGAGAGCTTCTTCCCCAATACAAGATCCTACAACTTGAGAGCTTTCTTATGAATACTCATATGCCTTCTTTATATAGACATTTACCACCCAAGATATTACAACACCACCAATGTGGGATAAAAGATAGATGCAACTACCTTGATACAAATATAAAATATCCACCCAATTAATATTAAGCACCACCATGTGGGCCAATTAGAAAATTGTGTTTCCTTTGTGGCACAATAAGAAAATAGAAAGTTGTAACTACCTAGCTACAAATATTAAATGCAAGAACTTTATAAAAATTTCTAAAATGTCACCTACACACATCGATAAATGAAATATTTATTTTATTTTATTTTATTTTATTTTCCACATATGCACCTTGGTAAACAAAATAAATTTTTCTTTTTCTCCTCTCTCTTTTTTGGTATTTTGTGACCCATAATCAATGCACAAGTCGGCCTCAATAAAAACTCAATAGACTACTCGATAAGCAAGGATGACTGAGCAACAGATAAGCATTGCCACGTGTCGGTGAAACTACCAACCACCCAAGAGATAATCGACCATACTTGGTAACCAAATGAAACCAACCAACTATCGACCAACTTGGTCAAAGTAGGAACCAAGAAACATAGACAAAATTCAAAAAAAACTTGGTGACACAGGATTGCCAAGGACCCAAGATGCTCCTACATCAGTAGGTTAGTAGAGCGGATATTAAGATCGGCACCTTTATCAATGAGGACATAGAGGACATGCTTTGGGCCTATCTTGAATTCAATATGTAGAGGGGCATTGTGTAGATGGCTTAATGAATGATCATTTTCCTTAGAGAAAGATGGGTAATGGGGTGAGGTCAGATGACCCACCATGGATTGAAATGGGTCCAAATTAATATCCTTAGGGACATTTTCCTTGGTGAGGGCTTTATCAAGAATCTTCCTATGAGAAAGAGAGATCTTCAAAAACTCAAAGATAGTGATTTGAGTATTGGTACTTTGTAATTGGTCTAGGATACTATAATTGGCATTGCTAGGTGTGGGGAAAATTTTGAATTCTTGTTGGTAGGGCCAATAGCAGCTATGTCTATAGGGTTTTTTAGTGTAGATGTAGAAGGCTTGAGGCCCTTGAGAATGATCTTTGCACGAGATCGAGTGACATTGTTGTCACAAAATGAAGACTATTCTGGTTTAGAAGATGGAGACATAGGTCCTCGTAGGATAAATGGAGTCTTCGGTCTAGGAGCATCCCCTCTCCCCTTGATGGTGATCGCATCACATTATTCAACATTGATAGGTTCAACCATATTAATAATATTGTCATTAGTATTATACATATAGTTGACCTTGTTGTTGGCATTCTTAGCCTTAGAGGACTCACCCTTCTCATGAGGAGGAAATGGGTCTTTGAATGCTTGGTGATCTGAGTTCTTTTTATGACCACTCACAACAACATGACCATTGTCGATAAGATTCTAGATCTTATGTCAAAGTTGAATACAGCTGGAAGTTTTATGACCCTTCTTTTGATGGTAATCACAGCATGTAGATTCATTCCGCCAAGAAGGTCATGGGTCTAGATCATAAGGACACAAGTTATCTAGACGCATGAGTATTTGGTTTTGCAAGAGAGTCTTGTAAACTATGTCAAGAGGTTCCCCTAGGGAAGTGAACTCACATTTGGGTTGAGGTACCCAAGGTTTTCTTCTGGAGTATTTTTAAGGTTGCTGAGTATCTTTTGTAGCCTTTTCATTGGATCTGGTTTCCTACATACTTGAGGTAAGATTGAAAATAGCCTTTAGAGGCTTTAGGGTCACATTGTCAATGACTCCATCATTCACAACATCCAAATTTTTGTTGACAATTTTAGTTTTGTCTTTTCTTGAGGACCCCTGCTTGTTATCTTTGTGTAGGGTCAACTCTCCTTTCTTGACAATGAACATCTCTATTCTCATAGCTTGCTTGATCATATCATCAAAGGTTAAAGGACCTTGTAGCTATACTTGGTACCCAAAATTAGGGAGAAGATTGTCTAAAAAGATATCAAGTTTCTCAAATTCTTGTATTTTGTGAGAATATTTGTTGTAGAGTTGTCTCCATCGCTAGAGAAATGTTAGGAAAGGTTCCTCGGGTCATTGTTTTAGATTGCAAAGATCAAAGATATTAACCAGATGTTGAATGTTATGTGAATAGTACTAAAGGAATAGACTGGTAATCTCATCAAAATACTTGATGCAAGTAGGAAGTTGAGAGAACCACTCCATAGCAAATCAACCCAAACTATGAGGAAAGAGACATATGAGATAAGTCTGGTCATGTATAAACTCCATGGATAGAGCACCAAACTCTGTCAAGTGATCTTGAGGATCGGAGGTACCCAAATATTTTCCATATTTGGGGAGTTCTACACCCTTGGAAAAAGGAGACATGCTAAGACTCTTGTCAAATGGGAACAGATAGATGCTCTCTAGTGTGAAATGATTTTTGGTCTGTCCTTGATTTTCATGAGTTGTCCATTCTGGTCTTGCATGTATTGAACTAGTTTTTGTAGTTTAGTGGTCTCTATTTCCTCTTCTTTGCCTTCAAGAGTCTCAAATTTATAATTTGGGGGTAGCTTGGATCCTTGGTTGGCTAGTTGGAGAAAGTATTTCTCCTTCTCTTCTTTTATTAAAATATCCATCATCTTATGAAGGCTTTTGTTAGCTTAGGAAGCCCTAATGTCTTGTTGGGTTATCTCTTCATCGTCATTACCAAGGATTTAAAAAATGCTTTGGGAATGAAAGTCTTCTTGGTTGCTTTGAGCTTGATCGCGATCATGATCATGAGCTCTACTATCCTCACCTTCTTGATTTTGGTGTGCCATCTTTCTAGTGTTAAAGTGTGCAGTGTGAACAATCTGAGTGCGAGGAGGTTTAGTATGACAAGAGGTTGTTGCTACGAGAACTTTTGGTGTCTTAAAAGGATCAATTTTAGATGATGAATCTTTAGAGCTTTGGTGTTCTCAAAACCAGGGATTTCTGACCTAACTAAAGTTCACAGTAAAATTACACAGGACACAAGGTCGAATGATAGTATAAGGAGAGAGAGGTGACTCCTCTCTAGATGTACCTAAGGAAGAACGTGAAGATCCCCTACAACACTTAGATCATGTAACAAGCTTGGAATGATCTCTTCCTCAATTGTGAGGTCTACCTCTACCTTATCTATTGGGATGTTAAGGAAATGCATTGCTACTTCAATTCATAATAGTCATAGATGAGGATTAAGTAATGAGAGAGAACTAGAACTATGCTTGGAACTTTGTCTTTGGAAAAGAAAAGAGTGATAAAAGTGAAATGTACCTAGCACAATTTTTTGAGAGTACGGTTAGAACAACAAAGAGATGACTATCACATCACAAGGTACAATAACATAGTAGAATAGGTAGATAATAGAGAGACAAAATGAGTTCAAGTGGTCATCATGTAATTCTCAACCTAAGACATCTAGTTTTAGACTTTGTCCAAGCAAGAAAAGAGACATGCAGACCATAAATAGGAAACATATCAAGTAGAAAGTTGACTACTAGACAAGAATTAGCTCACTATTTTGAGAAACTAGGGACAGTCTCGCATGAGGAAGTGTGGAAGTGTCAGACTGCACATGAAGATATGTTGTCTCATGGGAGAAATTGTAGGAATGGACTAAAAAATGATAGGGTTTTTGACAAAACTATAGTGAAACTTCTTGCAGAGATGTGAACTCTAGCATGGATAGTGCACAAAGAGCCAAAATATCATAGGAAAATGTGCAGGGAACCCAGTGAAAAGGTACATAATCAGATAGTTTGGATCAATTTTTGAGACATGAATAGATTTTGAGACACAACGTGGGCCATTTTCTCATAGAAAGTTCAATTCTCAGACTGGTTTTGGACATTTTAAATCAACAAACTCATTTTTTAAGGTTTCAATCACTCATTAAAAAGCACATAGTTTGGGGCTAGCAAGAAGTTTGTGAGACAATAGTCGAAAATAATTCTACCGATGAAAAAGAAACTCAAAAGAAACATGGGAGTCTTGAAAATTTTTGGACATCTTGGACAGTTGAAGACTCGAAACAAACACTGAGTTAGGCCTACAAAGAAAATGGTAGAGAAGACAAAATCTGTGCCTCACAACTTATGGGCATGCATTCACCTCACATAGTCATGTCACCCCCTAAAGGGTGCCTGTGTTTTTGGTGTTTGCAAGGACTCAATAATATATGTTCAAAGGTTACCCTTGAAGTAGGGGCTGGTGTCATATACCACCTTCAAACGTCTAGGTGCATGTCTATGGTGAGAATCTATGGGAGAGATTCTTCCACTCCCTGCGCAAAGATTATGTCCCCTTTCAGAGATGAACTAGGTAGGAAACTAACTAAGAGAGTGTTTAATAGGCTTCTTTTCACACTAACCTTCAATGCCCTTGATACAAGGCTGGGGCCTCTCAGCCACACTAACACCTAAAAGTGTACACCCCCGCAAGAAAGGTTAGGAGCGGTGCCACTCAGTAGAATAGACAGAATTTTCTCAAGATGTTAGACATCATGGATCAAGAGAAAGAAGTTAACATGGATTTAAAGTCTTTAGACTCAATAAAGATACTTTATTATAGTGAGGTGGAATCACTGGCAAAAGTTGTGTACTCACTTGGGTCATTCCCAGAGGTTCAACTTTCAGTAGTCCCTCTAAAGGTGATACAGACTTGGCTCGAATTCAAGGGTCAGAGATTTTGATTCTCTCAAAGAGAGAAGAGCATTTTTCCTCTACCTTTACACCTTACCCAGACACACCAGACATTTTTATCACTGAGCTAACTCTTCTTCAACCAATCCAAAATCTTATCGATTTTTGGTTCTCTCAATGACAGAAGAGCATAATCCCCTGGGTAGTGAATGTGCTAAAGGTCCATTACCTTTCCTTCCTCCCCTAGGTATTTATCCTTCTAGCAGCAACTGGGTCTTCGGTTCATCCATGGTCATCACTTACATGTAATGAAGACCCTATTACCCTATGCTACTATCAAGACCCTTAAGAGATTTTCAAAAGGCCCTATTTAGACTATGTGAAGAAAGTAGTAAAAAGATAGAATGTTTGAGTAGGTTTTAGATTCTTTGACAAGCATCTTTGACATGCGTCCTGCAAGAAAAATGTTAGAAAGTATTCATAGTCATCTTTTAGGAGCCTTTGACATGAATCCTGCAGCCCACTATTATGTTGTATCAGAAAATAGAATCATAAAAATCATAGAAAAATAATAAATATCAAAAAATAGGAATAAAAAGTACAAAAACTATGAAAATTTAAAGTTCTAGTGTCAAAGTTTGCATGAGATAATGCACAATCCCATGCAAGAAAACACCTTTTTCGCATGAGGAACTGCTAGGACAAGCACAACTTCATGCGGTATAGTGAGAATTTTCACCCAAGAATCTGTACCAGAGGTGTACGAATGTACAGACAAAATGCAAAAGTTTGATGAAAACTTAAAATGAGATAAGGCCAAAAATTGATTTTCTGCCCCATGTTGCACACCAAAAATGTATAAACTAAATATGGGCCTCTAATTTAGCCTCACACTTCAACATAGTCATTGTTCATCAGTTGTAGACAAGAATGAACATGAGATCAATCATCTTCCCTATCTGGATGATTTGACCTGTTGCCTCCTATCTAGGTGTGGTTCATGATTTCTCTTAGAATCAGGAGTCCAGCAACCATAGACTAGCACTAGAATGGAGGATTTATGTAGTTTATTCTAGAATGAGTATGCAAGATTATTCTAGAAATGAAATACAAGTATTTAATCTAAGAACTTTGAAATTAAACTAGATTAGGAAATGATGAGCATATTTAATCTAAGTATGATATATTAATCTAGAAATGATTATCAAAATAAGAATGAAAGCTTTGAATGTAAACTAAGTTGCAATGATAATGCGATAGCACTTCGTTGCTTCAAAATTGGGATCCTTTGAATGAGAAATGAGGGTTCTTTTATAGAATCCTGGGTTCAATCGATGGTCGAGATTGAATCAAACAAATGGTGGAGACTGAATGAGAGTTCAGTCTAGAATAGAAAGTTTCCTGCAAAGAGGCAGTCAACTATTTTCCTTTTTCCTGTGTGGAGCAGTTAACTAATTTATTGCCCTTTGGGATTCTTAGTTAACTTAAAGTTTCCTTTTCTAAATTGAAGAAAAGATTTTTGGAGAGAATATTTGATTAAATAAATACAATATTGCCTCATAAGTGGATTTTCTCAATTATTTGAATAATTCAATCCAATTATTGAAATGGGGATATTTATTCTTAAAAAAATATTTATTTAATTCCTTTTTTATGTATTTTAGCTAAAGAGGGTGGATTTAATTTGATTAAAGTGCTAGGACTTTATAATTAAATTAATCAATCATAGGGTTTATTTAGCCAATTATAGTTAATATTTAGGAATTAAATGTAGCATGTGGTCAATGCAGATTTAAGGTTTTTTGTATTTGACACTAAGTTGAGTAAATTCAATTAGAGGACGGAGTTGCCTAGAACAATAGGACTTTGATGATTTAGAAAATTTAATAGAATGAGAGTAAATGCAAAAAAATTGGTGAGGATATCAAGATGCCAATTTTGGGGTACTATAGGCATGACATATTTCTGATGAGAGATATTGAGTCCAAGTTTGGCAATTTTCCCACTTTGTTTTCTCTAGATACCTATTTGTCTAAGAAAATGTTTGAGTTTTGGTTTGATTGGTCAATTTTAGAGGTTATCAGAGTGGTGCAATTTTAGCGTGTTGGGATTACCCCTTGTATTAGGGTCTCATACTTTGGTTGTAATCTTACTATTACGCTAATTTAAATGAATACATTATACCATTACATTTATTATAGCTGGATGGGAGTGGAATTTAGATGAGGATTTGGTTTTGTATCTAGTTGATGCTTCATTTTTTAGTTTTTGACCAACATTCCTTCAATCTTGTGTGCTCATAGACTTTTTGGTAGACTGACATTGGTTGTATGATGCAAATAGGTGACAATAGAGAAAATTCTTGGTGGGTACTCTACGTAATTTTGAAAGAGGTTCATCATCTTTAGGATAGTTTTGGGAAAGGAGTTTGGGTTAGGTTCTTAGGGAGGATGAGTAGGATGTTTTTTCATTTTCCCAAGATCATGATGGATGGTGAGTTTTCTTTCATTATTGGTGGAAAATTATGTTTGGGTCTTTATAATTTTTGTCTTATGTGTATTTAGGGGTTGAGAGTGTAGTTTACAAATGATAGTTTATTGATCATGATTAGGTTGGCATAGTTTCAACATGGTGATTTTGTTTAGAGTTTGATTAAAGCCCTCAAGAAAACTCAATGGTTAGTAACTCATCAGTTGTGAGGAATGTGACAATTTGTGTTGACATTCCAAAACTTATTCATGCATTTTTCTAGTTTGATACATTATTAGAACAGTACTCATGGGGGATAACTCAACTCATGCCATTCTTGATCATTCCTTTGGTTGGAGGTGTTAGGGATTTTTATGGTAGGACATAAAATGATGCTTGAACATGCTTTTCTTGAGACTGATTCCCACAAGAGAAAGACCTAATTGCTGAGGATTGGATAAGATCCTCCTTCATTTTTGAGCTCCATAGACTCAGGTAGGTATTACCTTTTAATGATGATTGTCTTTATAGTATTCTT
Source organism: Chamaecyparis obtusa (assembly GCA_027943335.1). Lineage (NCBI taxonomy): Eukaryota > Viridiplantae > Streptophyta > Pinopsida > Cupressales > Cupressaceae > Chamaecyparis > Chamaecyparis obtusa. Next base: position 180,814 of record BSBK01009676.1, read on the forward strand.
ATGAGTGGACACTGACCAGCTTCTAGTCTTCTTAATGCATAAACCTATAGAACATTTTTCATATGACTATAATCACTTTAATGCAAACTTTAACCAAACAAAGTGTCACTGTAAGTGAAGCAATAATCAGTGCTTTAAGGATTCTCATCCTTCTTCCTTTTGAGGAGGGACAACCTAATATGATTCTATCTTCACAAAATTAGGAAATATGAACTAAATGCCCTGGGCATAGTCCATTCTATCAAGTGCAATAAACATGAAAATAAAAAGATTTTTATAAATAATGTGAATGTTTCAACCTTTTCTCTAAGATCAATGAAAGATACAACTTGTGAGAAACAAATACCAAGCCAATGCCTAATCCTAAGGGCAATAGAGTCATAATGCAAATCAACAAGTAGACCCTAATAGAAACACAACAACATGTCTTACACACTACTACAACTTCAAATAGGTTGTCTTACAAACTATTCTATGAATCAAATATTCTTATCATCAAATATCCATACAAATATATTTACTCTCCAAGATGAAATATAAGCACATTTAATTCTTTCCTTGAAAGAAGCTCATAAAATAGTAAAGCAGGTTGCTTTACAATTGGTATATTTCAAATGCCTAACATGAAAAACATACAAGAGTAAAATACATAAGCAAAGAGACAACAACAATATATGGCAGAAGTTGTAGTGTATTTGTATTAAAATCAACTTGCCACTTACATTCACAATTCCATTACTCAGAAGACCAGACACAAAACTTGGTGATATACTCCTAAGCAATCTGGTTCTATTTATTATATCTTTTCAATCTCTCTCCTTTTTCTACTAACTCTTTACAAAATGAGCTTTTAACTCTTTAAAGCCTTTACACAACCACCTTGGAATTCCCTCATTAATGGGAATGCAACAAGCTTCATGTGGTTGGAAAAAGTAACTCCTATTAAAACATAAAAATACAAAAAAATATACAACCAACCCGCAGGTGGTGAAAGGACAAAACTTTCTTGGATCAAAGTACATCTTTGATTGCTCAAAACTGACACCCTCAACTGCAAATATTTAAGATATCTCCTTGATTTCAAAGAGACATGGTGACCGCCATTTTAGGCTAACCTACACTATTCTTGAATGATAGCTTATCAAACTTGTATTCCTTGGATCGAGTGTCAAGCGTGTCAGATGTCCTTTTCAATTTTCATCCAAAATATGCAAATCAATTGTGGTAGATATAGCCTTTTTGGGCTTTGTCTTTTCATCCCATGTAGTTACTTGTTCCTCTGAGAGCCAATTAAAATCTTGGACAAGTTTTAGTTGGGCTTTTTGTCTCTCCCATCTGGCATCCATGATTTCCTTGACATCTAACACAAACTTGGTAAGGTCCACCTCTACTTTGATGGCTTCATCTAAGGCCTTACTGAAGCTCTCTAAATCAACATTATTATCCTCACCTAAAAATGCATCTTTCCTAGGTAGTAGAAGATCAGCATTCGATCTCCAATTATAAAGGCTCTTTATTGTCCCATCTGTAATTAAAATTGAGGGGATGAATCTGTTAGTCTAGGAGCTGAACATGACTATATTAGCCTCAATCAAATTTTCCTTACCCTTGAAAAGTGGTAGAATGGATTTAATTTTGTCAATCTCCTCACCAACTCCTACAACTGTCTCTGGTATGTCACTCCCCATAGATTGAGCAAAAGTCAATCTCTCAAAAAGTGGTGCCATGATAGACCACACTGTATGAAACTCACTCAAAAACTACACATAACTATTGACCTCCTTTTGTGATTCTGGCAATTTGCCATAAGCATTACAAACTAGGTCAAATTTATCCTTGATTGTGTTCAACCTATGCTGCAAAAAACCCAATAGGGCTTGCAATACTACCTCATTCTTTTCATCATCGATCTTTTTCAATTCTGTTGCCACCTCCTCATCTGTCATTCCTTGTGCCTCTATTGCCACTGGCTTTTTAGGAGGTGCAGGGGCTACTACAGGGGTATTTATAATTTGCAATTGGAGTTCCTCCACCTACTTCTCTAATGCTGTGACCTTTATTATCTACAAGTCCCTATCTTTTACTAGGACACTAAAGTGCTCTAAGAGGGTGCCATATCTCTCTGAGAATTGTTTATTTTTATCCTCATTTAATCTTGCAAATTGGGTCAAAACCTAAGAAATTTCTAGGTCCCCTGTATTGTGGATTGACCACACCATTTTATCTCCCTCCATTTGTTCTTTTACATTCAAAATTTGTGGTTTCTTGTCTTTTGGATATAGACTCCACATGGCCAAGGAATGATTTTTTGGGCTATACCCAAATCCTCTTATTATGTCCCCTAACTAGGTCTCAGAAGACAAAGTAACATCTTCTTGTCTCTTTATTTAATCTATTATGAAGTCAGTATACAAACTCCATCCTGGCACAAGCAACATATTACTTTTTATCACTAATTCCTTGGCCTCATCTAGAGTAAAAGTTTCCTCCTCAAGGTCACATTCTTTCAATTGTTATAATGCCTCATCTGGCACTTGACCCTCCTCAGTTATTTGTACACTTGAAGCCACTTTTTGCTACTTATGCCATAGAAAAAAACTTTTGAATTCCTTAGAATTCACAAAATTGTCATCCTTCATAAAGGCATCTTGCTCAATCAATCTTTCATCTTGGCCCAAGGCCAGAGGCAACTCCACATCTTGTGTCTCATACCTCCTTTGCCTCTTTGCTTCTCTCACTACCTTCCTAATCTCATGATCATGGAAATTGGTTCCAAGATAAAGGGATCTTACCCTATCTCCCTTCCTCCTCTTTGAAGGCTCTCCAATCATTAATTTCTACTTTTTTCTTTTAGGCTCTGTAGTATCCTTTGAACTAGGCAAATGCATCAAATCAACATTTTTTTGTTCTCCTTTTTGCCCTTCAACCAGTGGTTGTTCATTTGTGGGTGGGCTATACACTAGATAGCCACCATCACTGTCATCATCATAACTTGACTCAGAATCGGCCTTTTTGCCCTGATTTGTCTTGTCAATCTGGTCCTCCATAGACCTCATTAGAGCTTGGAATTGAGCCATCATCTACTCCAATCTCTGTAGGTATGGAAATTTTGGAAAGAAAACTCCAAACACAAGCCCTTTGCTCTTCATTTGTTTCTCAGCATTATACAAAGTGCATAGTTGATCAATTCTCCTTTCTACTTCATGATCTTCAATGATATTCCTAATGATATCCTCCTCAGGATATTCTTCATGCAGCTTGTTGAGAGGGAGGCTAGCGGCATAATAATGCCTACTGGCTGCCATGAAACCCTTTGTATCAACATATCTATGAGAAGCTACAGACGTGTGGTAGTGCTCTAGCCAATCATTCACTTTACTAAGGGCTCTCTTCTCAATTGTAAGATAATGCACCCTGAAGTGCCTTGGAGTAAAAGTTCCTTTCCTATGGGGGGCAAGGTGCTCCTTATCTATTAACATTAGTTGCCAAATGAACTCAATGAAGCCAACTTTGGGGGGAACATAGTATGGTAGAATATGGGGAGGTTGAGGGCATCCATAGACCCCGATCATTGTGTAACCCCCTTGATAATAGATATCTCCCCAGTTGTGGTGGTTGGTCCATTTATCAAAAAATTGATCTGGTCTTATTACTTGTAGGACCTTAGTGGACAACCTTGTGCAATTCACTCCCATACTCTGGAGAATAGGGTACACAATCTAATTTTCAAAAGCATTGAAGTCACGCTTGGGATAGGAAGGACTCCAGACTCCTAACCAAAACTGTATAGGGTTAGGCCCTCCATTCCATGTCATCTGAGGCTTAAGGTCAGCCATGTTTATTAAATTGTAATTGTGATACACAATTAGGTGCATCAACAAGGAATAGTGCATGAATCTAGGGGTGGTTCCTGGAGAAAAGACTCTTCAAAGACATTAAACACTCATGCAATTATTTATTACATACCCTATATAATCATACCCTCTATTCACCAGATGACTCTGAGAATCCAGCACTAACATCAGGATGTTTGATGTGATTCTCTCTGGGCCCACATCAACCCCCAAGACCTGGCATATCCCATATGTGATATATTTCTTGTATAATTTAGGTCCTTGTATTGATAGGGTGTTGCCCCAGCCATAACTGCTACGTAGTTTCTATTTTCTCTAGGCATGTGATTCTGAATCTCCTTTGAAACTAGCACAACCTCTTTGATATATATGTTCACCTGAGCCTTCAAGTCAATCTCTATGGCTATCAAAATGTGAATACCAAATGCATTCATAAAAGAATTCATGTCCAAAGTGACCAGGGGGGAGCCATCCTCTTTTTTGATAGTTTTAGAGAGAGGATCATCTAATCTTGACATAGTAAGTAGAGCATCTAAGTTGAGAAATACCTCAGGAAAAATTAATTTCCCCAACCTTGATGTCCAAGTGTTTGATACCGGCATGACACTATCAGGGTTCTTATAAAAGTATGTAAACAGGCACATGCCTATGACCTCGGGAAGCTTAGCATGTCTACAATAAGCCAAGTCGTCAACAAAGATGTGATCCATAACATTTTTGTTCTGAGATGAACCAGGCAGAAGGGTGAGAAACTCATCTGAAAAACTCTCCTTTACTTTCTCTTTGGATCCCCGACTGCTGGAAGCTCCACTTGCTGTCGCCTGACTCAACCTGACTACTAGCTAGGAAAATTATCCTGGAAACTCACTGTTCACACTGAAAGTTTGGAATGCTCAGAAACCTAGCACTCTGTACTTCTCCAATAAGATTTTTAACTCTCAAATGAGCCACCTCAAGTTGTTTTAACCTGAATTATTGAATGCACCATCATGCCTGACTTCTCTAGCTATCAAGAAGTCACTTCTGCAATTACTTTGGCATGCACAGGCTTTCAATTTACTAGTTGTATTAGAGAAATTTTAAATTTGAACATTTCACAATTTGGTGACTAATGAAAAAGATACATAGTCATTTTGCAAATTTGACACTTTATAAAAGTATTCCAAGATCTGGCGAGTAAGAGGAAAACTCATAGTCGCGAAATACTTTTGTCTTTTCAAAATTCATACTAAGATCAGGTGACCTAGCCATTTGGAGATCTAGCGACTAAAGAAAGTGATATATTTAATTTTTCTATTTTGAGAACTGGTGACTATAGTCAAACAAATATAGTCACAACAATATATTTGTCTTTGAAAACTTTCAGCGATCACCTAATTTGGAGATCTGGCGATAAAGGTGAAGTCTCATAATCTCATAAAACTCTAACTGTTTGACTTCTTTCTTGAGATCACATGACCACCATTGATCTCATCCATCAATTCATCTAGTAGTCCAGATTAAGTCGTGAGAAGATTTCATAACTAACCACCTGATCCCATGAGCCTGAGAAAATAATGTCGTTGAATCACTAAAAGCTCATCACTTAACTATCAGGAACCTAAGATCACATGACCACATAGTCACTACATCACTGAATACAAATATAACTACCATGTCCTAACCACTTCAATAACCCTCACTTGACCTCAGGCAAATCTGGAGGCTTGGCGAAAAAGACCTCTCACTAAATGTCACAATCTTTCACTTAACTAGGATTTCATCTTGAGAACACACGACTGAGGCATTCTCCAGGTTGTGAGATCATTTCTTCACTCTGGGTTAAGACTGGAGATCAAGCACCATCCAGATGATCAAAAATCATCAACGGTTCTCATTTCATCTAACAATCATTGATCACTTAACCGCTGCATTCAAAGATCTAGCGACAACTGCATTGCAAAATAACTAACTGCTAGAGAGATAGCTATCAACATCGGGAGTTCACGCGACCAACAAAATTCACAATCATTGAATGAAAAGGTAAACCATCATATTATTACGAGATGCAGAGACAACCACCGAGGAAGACTGTTGTTCCATCTCGAGATTCAGTGACCAAAGAGAAAACTCATGATCGCTGAATAAAAGGCCACTTAAATAAATCATTGAGAGATTTGCTGAAAAATAGGAAAACTAATTTGGAGAATACGTGACTATATTCCCTTAGTGACAAATCAAATATAGCAGTCGCTAGATCTCAAGACTATCATTGCAAGATCTGGAGACTAAAGGTGAAATGCTAAGTCGTTAGATAATAAGGAATATTCTGAAAAGCTCATGAGATCGGGCGACAAAGGCTTTCAGGCATTTGCTAGACAAATGGGAATATTCCTAAACCTTAAGGAGACTCAGTGACTAAGAGGAAAATAGAAGCGTGCATGCAAATTTGAGACTTAATTCATTTGATAAAGTAACAGAGAATTAGAATGTTGACGACCAAAACTAGAGTTTTATGATTTTTCAAAGGCAATTAGACCTAGTAGACCCTAAAGACTACAAATTTTTCAAAATCATCCATAATTTTAGGGCAAAAAACAAAAAATGAGATTTCTAACCAATAGGAGGTTGACATGATGTCATTGATATAGATGTTCAATATGATAGATCTTTGAGTAGATGGTGTTACCTATCTATTGAATTAATTTCGGAGCCTATGATTTTACTAAGATATAGCATGGTCCAAGTTAGTAACCATTGGGTTAGAGTGGGATTTCTTGGGTACAAACAATTTCAAGTGGGGTGGATTGTAATGTCCCTATTTTATGTTGACATTATATGATATATCATAAACCAATTTTGTCTTGGTCCCAAGGTCTAACCGGGACTTTGAAGGAATCTTAAGGTTAATTTGCCTAGGGATTTCCAATTTTGGGCTAATCAAACGTATTTTCACAAGGTTTCTAGATAATTATTATTTATAGTAGGCCAATATTGGCTTATTGATGGGAAATATTTGATGCATTTTATGATGTCAGGATTTGGGAGATAATTATTCATCATCAGAATGCTATTTTAATAATCCTTTAATTAATTGGGTGATTAAAATAAAAGTTTAGAGATTAAATCTAAATACTTAACTTTAGTGATTCATTTAATGTTGGGACTATAGTTAAAAATTAAATATTTAAAAAAAATCCCTTTCAAAAAGGATACAAATGGGATATTAATATTTTATTATATCTTTCTTTTATCCTACACTGATGGTGCCTTAGAAAGTGTGACTAATTGCAGTTATAAATAAGATCCTTCATTGTTAAAAATGATATATTGGAATTTGGCATTTCTTGGGATTTATTTTTCTAGAAGTAATTCTAGAAATCTTCAGGCTTTTGAGGACGGAAACCCTCATTAGTTACATTTCTCACACCCATGAAATACCAAGCCTAAGGGATTAATTTATTAGAATCAAAAGTATAGGTTAGAGAAGATGTTTATTCTTGCGGTTATTATTGTGCTACAATACTCATGCTATAGTAAATCACTACAGTAAAATGCTACAATCTTGGTGCATGTTTTTGGTTATTATTTCTACAAGTTGGTAAGGGTGTAAGAGCTGAATATGATTCAAATTTCTACTAGTTTTTTTCTAAGTTTGTTTTTAAGGGCTTGGAAGATGTTTCCCTCATTTCCAACATATTCTTTGTTGTTGGGATATACAATCAGGAATATTTCTAATCTTTCATTGCAAAATACTCTCTTCTTATGGATCCCCCTATACTCTCCTTTTTTAGATAATTGAGAGAGGGGTGAATCAATTAATTCTAGTTATCCTACAATCCCAATCTCTTAGATGTATATATTCAAAATTTTCAATCATATAATCAACACGGTAAGCTATCAATAATATATTTCTCTTCATCTATCCATTGATAGTAAATTCAATATTGTATTTACCTATCTATCTAGTTATGAAATGTGTAAAGTAAAATAAAATTCAACACATCAAACACACATAACACATAGATTTTTAACATGGAAACCCTACTAAGGGAAAAACCACCTAGGACTTGTAACCCAAGATAATTTTCTCTTCTAAAGTGAGCTTGGTTAGGAGCCAAACCTGTCAAAGGTTACAAACAACACTATAAGGAGTGACCTAGATATAGGATTTATCACTAACAGTTCTCCCTTGACCAAAATTCACTATGGGGTTAACAAAAAAAAATTAACATTCATTGAATGTCATATTGAAATACAAAAAGATTTTTAAGTCCCACTTAGTTAAGATATTTTTCTTTAACAGTGGTTAAACAGATACAATAATGTTCTAATTCTTGAATATAACTAAGATTTCTAGATTTTTAGATCTATGCTAAAGTCAAAATACATCCTCTAATCAATAAATAATTCAATCCTTCATATCCTTCAACTTTATTCCACTCGGTGAATAATTCTCTAATGCTTGTAATGTGTACCGTTCAACTTAGTTCTCTCTTAAACCAATTTGATCAGTGGTGCATGAAACAATCATTTTCACGTGAATTCTCTTGCAGTATCAATAATCCAAGACTCAATAATGAATCTCATGTCTCCTTAAATAGACAACATAAACCATTTTCTTTTCATCCGTTAGATTTTTCCTATTAATCTTCATCATTTAGGTTGTCACTTTAACCTTCCTCGGTAGTTGTGTCTATAATGCATTTCATTCTCCTTCATCTGATCAATCTTGAAGTTTGTCAGTCATTAGATCATCATAAAAAACTTTATCTTCTACCTCAGAATCATAAGCAATTGTCCAAATAATCAATTCACTTGACTGCTATAAACTTTATTTATTTCTTTCACTCAGTTAATTCCAGAATGTGTTACTGATTACCTGCTTAGTTAATACTGGACTTAGTATACAGTACACTAGCTCAGCATGCACAAAAATATTTAATTATTGACCACATGAACTTGTTTAGTTTTGATCTTCAATACATAACAAAATTAGGTAATACAATCAAGTCAACTACATGATTCCATAGACTCATCAATAAGTTACCCAATGTATACCATATCGATATTTTTTATATCCATCTCATCTTTATGTAGATATCTTCATTCCTTTACCATTTTCCTTCTTCAGATGTTTGTAACCATCATGATCAGTACAATCAAAACAATTTGACACCAATGACAATATGTTGATTGATTTAATTTCCTTACATATCACTTGAGTATCTCAGTGACCATCAATCACTATCTTTCACTTATCCATTCATTCTGTCAAGATATTTAATTAGTTGTAGGTTATCAATCTCTCCCATTGGCATTGATGGAAACACAGTATGAAATATGTCATAGAATACCAAACATAAGTTCTACAACTCTATAAGTAAATGTTATAGCTCAGTAAGATCTCCCAAGCTTATTTATTTAATATGTTTAATCACTACACAACATTCCATGCAGACTCTCCCTGTAGATTTGTTCTTCTTCTTCTCCTTTTTTTCCTCTCCTTTTTCTTCTCTCCCTTTGGATAAATATTAACATCTTTGTAAAAGCTAAAATATTATTCCTAGTGTTTGGTTTAGATTAAGTACCTTCATGTACCGATATGCAATACCATTTGTTCTAGCTTTCACAACCTTAGGAAACCTAAAGTGTGAACAATATGCATCAACACGATTTAATATTATGATAAAGTATAGGTTGATGCAAGATCTTGATAACCTTAGTGATCGATGGATAGGGGATTGACCCCTAGTCTAGTCCTCATGTACTCAAATGTATCCTTAGGTAAGGGTTTGCTAAAGATATCTGCAAGTTATTCTTTTGATTTCACAAAATCCAGTTTCACTTGCTTTTCTTGTACTTATTCCATCAAGTAGTGATACTTTATGGATATATTATTTTTCTTTGCATGGATCACTAGATTTTTAAAAAAATTTATAGTGCTTGTGTTGTCACAATATATTATCACTTGAGTAGTGATCTCTTCATTCATCCCTTTCAAAATTTGTTTTATCTATGCAATACTTGAACAATTAATAGTACCAACATATTCTTCTTTGATAGTGAACTGAAAAATGTATCCTCTTTTCTTTCTTATCCAAGTAAATAATCTTTTAGCCAAAAATAATGCTCCATTGGTAGTTCTCTTTCGGTCATCAATGTTTCCAACCCAATCTATGTTGGTGTAAACATTTAGTTCAAAATTGCCCTCTTTCTTGTACCATAAACCACAATTCTCTATATTTTTCAAATATCTTAGAATTAGCTTAACAACAGTCATATGTGATTCTTTACGATTAGTAGAAAATATTGCTACAATCCAAACTGCACGTGCAATATCCAGTCTACTATGCACAATATACATCAGTTTTCTAATCATTGATCTGTATAATGTTTGATTTACCTCAGTTGACTAATCATCCTTTTTTAATTTGCATCTTGTGACCATCGGTGTACCAATCAGTTTTGAATCTTTGATTCCAAAGGTCTTCAACACTTCTTTGATGTACTTTGATTGTGTAATGAATATACTTTCACTTTGTTGTAGAATTTCCAAACATTGAAATTTCAAATTCGTTTCCCATTTCATCAACAAATGATCATCATAGATTATCATATCCTCCAAATATGATATCATCAACAAAAATTTCAGCAATAAGAATCTTTTCATCAATTTCACTATTCAAATATAAATTGTAGTTGTCACTTATTTTAACAAATCCAATACTAATAGGATATGAATGCAGTCTTTTATACCATGCTCTCGGTGGTTGTTTCAGTCCATTTAGTGCTTTGTGTAACTTACATACCATATTTTTCTAATTTAGATTAACAAAATCTTCAAGTTGTTCAATGGGTACCTCTTCCTAAAGTATTCCATTAAAAAATGTAGATTTAACATCCATTTGATATACTTTGAATCCTTTGTAGGAAGCATATGCAAGGAATATTCAAACTCCTTCAAGTCTTGTTGTTGGTGCAAAAGTCTAACCATAATCAATGCCTTCTTATTTTGCATACCCTTTGCATACAAGTCTTCCCTTATTCCTAGTGACTTCACCATTTTCATTCAGCTTATTTCTAAATATCCATTTTCTTCCAATTACATTCTTATCATTTGGTCTCGGTACCAATGTCCATGTTTTGATCTTCAATATTTGGTCAATTTCCTCATTCATGGCATTAATCTATTCATCATTTTCAAGTGCATCCCTAACATTTTTATGTTCAAATTCACAAACTAAATATGTGGTATTACTCAACTTACTTCATGTCATCATGTCATCTTACTTGACACCAATAATTTGAATATGTGGATGGTTTCTCCTCACAAATTTTTCTAACACTTTCTCTCTTCTTTGTTAATCATTCGGTCTAGGATCAAGCTCTTCCTCAGCATCTATTTATAGATTCTCGGTCTCTATAGTCTGATGCTTGGTATCATTATCATGTTACTTGGTAATTTCAGCCTATTGCTAAGGTAGAATGTCAGATTGCTCAATGTATGTAAATCTACTATAGTCTTCTAGTTCCTTTTTGCTTTCTTCATCATTTTTCTTAGCAAACTCATCATCCCTCACATTTTTTCTTTTAATCATTTTGTTAGGAACCTTATTCAAACATTTGTAAGATTTTCTTTTTGTAGAATATCCTAAGAATATTCCTTCATCATCTTTAGAATAAAATTTCCCATTTCTATCATCTTTTAGAATGTAAGATCTACTTCCAAATATTCTGAAATAACTTACATTCAATGTCTACCCATAACATAACTCATAGGGTGCCTTGTTTGAATCTTTCTTTAGTTGTACTTGGTTTAATGTGCATATAGCAGTACTGACAGCTTCTCTCCAGTACATTTGTGCAACATATTTTTCAATCATCAATGTTCTAGCACAATCAACTATGGATCAATTCCTCCTTTCAGGAATTTCATACTTTTGTGTTGTTCTCGGTGCATAAACCTATCATCTAATTCAATGCTCATTAAAAAAGTTAGTGAACTCATAAGAAATAAATTCACTACCTCTATCTAATCTCAGGTATATTAACTCTTTTCCACTTTATCTTCCTAGTTTAGCTTTATACCATTTAAACCTATTGAAAGCTTTAGATTTTTCTTTAAAAAACATAGCAGTCATCATCCTAGAGTAGTCATGAACAAATAAGATAAAAAAAATTTCACCGTAGTAACTCTAAGTTCTCATAGGACCACATGTCGGTATGAACCCACTATAAAACAGATGTAGATGAATATTTATTTCTTTTGAAAATAGATTTTGACATTGTTTACACATGACATCATTAGGTTTAGATAAACTTGGTAAGCATCAAACTTTTCTTTTCTTACTGATTTTAACAATGTTCTCAAAATTCACATGACATAACCTTTTGTGCCATAACCACACATCTTCATTTCTAGCCAATAAACAAGAAGTTTGAGCATTATCAAGATAGAATAGATTACCTTTTTATTTCTCACCAGTACTGACCAAATTACTAGTCTCATCATAAATTTTCACCTTTCTATTTTCAAATGCAACTCGGTGACCTGAGTTATTCAGTTGTACTACACTCAACATATTATAGTTAAGTCCCTTCACCCAATATGTATTCTCACATTTGATCTTATTGTTCAACAAGATAGATCCTTTTCCTTTTACTAGACTGTTAGATAACTGAGAGGGGGGGTGAATCAGTTAAATCAGTTATCCTATAGTTGAAAAATCTCAAATGTACTATTTCAAACTTTTTCAACAAATCAAACAACTTGGTAAGATAAGATAACTATCTTTTTTTTCATTTACTGAATACTAGTAATTTCCAAAATTATCTTTACTGATTAATCAAATATGCAACATGTAAAGTATGATAGTAAAATAATCATAACAAATAACACATAACATGAAGATTTAATGTGGAAACCGTGCTAAGGGAAAGAACCCCCTGGGACCGATAACCCAAAATAATTCACTCTTTTGAAGTGAGCTTTGTTAGGAACTAACCCTATTAAAGGTTATAATGTACACTGTAAGGTGTGACATGGTTAGAGGATTTATCACTAAGAGTTAACTTTTGACCAACATTCACTATGGGGTCAACAAGAAAACATTTAACATTCCTTGAATGTCATAGGAAAATACAAAAAGACTATTAAGTCCACTTGGTTAAGAGATTTTATTGTAACAATGATTAAACTGATACAATAGTGATCTGATTCAAATACAAGTCAATTTGCAAGTATTCAAATCTATGCTAAGCTTATAATAACTCTTCTGATCAATAATCAATTTACTCCATTATATCCTCCAACTTACTTCACTCCGTGTATATATATCTTTGACACTCGGTTATGCCTCCAGTTTAGCTTGGTTATATTTGTAACTAATTTGATTAGGTATGCATGAAAAATTTCTTTACACAAAATATTTTGTAGTCTCTATTCATGTCGCATAGTTCAACAATGAATCTCATGTCTCTTATATAGACATGTAAACCATTTTCATATCAGCCATTAGATTTTACCTCTTAATATCCATCATCCATTTTGTCACTTCAACCTTCCTTGGTAGATGTGTCAATAACACATTTCATTCTCTTCCCTTTGATCATCTCTAAATTTTGTCAGTTGTGGATCTTATAAAAAAATTCATCTCTTACCTCAAAATCATAACCAATTTTTAGCTCATCAATTTCAGTCAACTTTTATAACATTTAATGTTTTCGTCCATACTTGGTTAATATTGAATGAATTAGTGATAACTAACTTAGTTATTACTATCACTTGATATACACAAGACTGACTCCATGTATACAAAAATCTTCAATTACCGACCACATTAACTTGTTCAATTTTGATCTCTTCTACATAATAGAATAATGTAACATGCTTAAGTCAACAACGTAATTCCATAGACTCGTCAATAAGTGACCCAATGTATACCATCTCCTTATCTGACATATCCATCTTTTCCTTATGTAGATATCTAATTTCTTCACCATTTCTTCCTCCTATAGATGTATAGATGTTTGTAACTATCATGATAAGTATAGTCAAAAACTAGTTGACATCAATGAAAACATATTGAATGATTTAATCATCCTACATATCATTTTAATATCTTGGTGATCTCTAATCATTGTCTCTTCAATTCATCAAGATATTCAATCAGTTGTAGGTCATCAATATCTCCCTTTGGCATTGATGGAAACACAAATAATATGAAATATTTCATACCATACTAAAAATTTATTCTATAACTATATAGATAAATTTTTTAGCTCAATAAACTCTCCCTAGCTTGATATTTAATATGTTTAATTACTACAAACATCATTTCATACAAACTCTCCCTGTAGATTTGATCTTCTTCACTTCTCTAACTCTTTCTCTACCTGTAGTGGATATATATTTCATTGAAATATCTCTCCCAATATTTATCTCTCTGACAATATTTCATAGAAATATCTATCCCTTTGACAACAATGCCAAACTAAAATAAGCATCTCTTTAGTAGCCAAGTAGTTCTCCGTTGTTCGGTCCAGATCAAGTACCTTCATGTACTGAGATACAATTTCCCATCTCATCTTTTACAATCCATTAGAACCTTAGGAATCCTAAAGTGTGAGCTATATGTATTAACATGAATGATTTTTTTATAAAGTACAGGTTGATGCAACCTTCAAATCACCTTAGTGATTGATAGACAGTGGATGGACACCTCATCTAGTCCTTAAGTACTCAAAAGTGTTCTTTGGTAAGGGCTTTGTAAATATATCAAAAAATTATTCTTTACACTTCACAAAATCTAGTTTCACTTTCTTTTCTTGTACTTGTTCCCTCAAATAGTAATACTTAATAGATATATGCTTTCTTTTTTTATTATATCACTAGATTCTTGGAAATGTTTATTATACTTATGTTGTCATAGTATATAATCACTGGATCAGTGATCACCTCATTGACTCCTTCCAACAATTTTTTTATCCATGCAATATTTGAACAATTAGCAATAGCTGGAAGATACTCTACTTTAGTAGCATATTGAGAAATACATGCTTGTTTCTTACTTATCCATGTTACAAGTCTTTCACCCAAAACTAATACTCCACTAGTTGTACTCTTTCAGTCATCAATATTTCTAGCCCAATCTACATCAGTGTAAACTCGTAGTTCAAAATTGCCTTCCATTTTGTACCATAAACCATAATCTTTAGTTTTCTTTGAATATCTCAAAAACCTCTTTACAACAAGTATATGTGACTCCTTAGGATTAGGAGAAAAAATTGCTATAATCCCAACTACATGTGCTATATCAAGCCTACTGTGTACCACATACATTAGTTTTCCAATCATTGATCTATACAGTGTTTGATTTACCTTAGTTTACTCATCATCTTTTGTCAACTTACATCATATCATGAATGGTGTACCCACCAGTTTTGAGTCTTACATGCCAAAATTTATCAACACTTCATTGATGTATTTTGATTGAGTTTTGAAAGTCCCACCATTTTGTTGTATAATCTGAAAACCTAGAAAGAATTTAATCTCTCCAAACATTGACATTTCAAAATCTTTTCTCATTTCATTAGCAAAAGATTTGCAAATAATATCATGTCCTCCAAAAATTATATCATCAACAAAAATTTCAGCAATCAAAATATTTCTATTGTCACTTGTCCTCATAAAGTCAATACTAATAAGATAAGCATGTAATATTTTATACCATGCTCTTGGTTCTTGTTTTAGTCCATGCAATTCTTTGTGTTTAATCTACATACCATGTTGTTCTGATTTGGATCAACAAAACCTTGACGTTGTTCTATGTAGCCCTCTTCCTCGAGAATTCTATTCAGAAATGCTGATTTCACATCCATTTGATATACTTTGACTCTTTTATGTGTAGCATATGCAAGTAATATTCAGACTCCTTCAAGTCTTGCTACTAGTCCAAAAGTTTCACCATAGTCAATACCTTCTTCTTGTGCATATCCCTTGAATAGCAGTCTTGCTTTGTTTCTACTTCACCATTCTCATTCAACTTGTTTCTAAAAATCCACTTAGTACCAATCACATTTTTATCACTCGGTCTTGATACCAATGTCCATATTTTGTTTTCCTCTATCTATTCAGTTTCTTCATTCATTGACTTAATCAATTCATCATTCTCAAGTGCATCTCTAACATTCTTAGGCTCAAATTCACAAAATAAACATGTGTTATGTCTTAACTTACTTTGTGTCATCATGTCATCTTTCTTGTCTCTAATAATTTAGTTCTATGGATCGTGTCTTCTAACAAATCTCACCAGTACTTTCTCTCTTCTTTGCTCATCATTCAGTTCAAGTTCATTTTTATTTCTGATAGCATCTTCCCGATTCTCGGTTTACATTTTTTGATTCTCAGTAGCATTTTCCTATCACTCGGTAGACTCAACCTGTGGCTTGGGTAGATAGTCTAGATCCTCAATATATGTCAACCTACCATAGTCTTCTAGTTTCTTCCTACTTTCTTCATCATTTTTATCAAAAAAATCATCAAATTTCACATTAGCAGTTTTAATCATTTTGTTAATAGCCTTGTTCAAACATTTTTATACTTTTCTCTTAGTAGAATATCTTAGAAATATTCCTTCATCACCCTTAGAATCAAATTTACCATTTCTATCATCTTTCAGAATGTAACATCTACTTTCAAAAATTTTGAAATAACTTACATTTGGTGTGTAGCCAACCATAGCTCATAAGGTGTCTTATTTGTATCTTTATTCATTTGAACTCGGTTCAATGTGTATATAGCAGTGCTAACAGCTTCTCTCTAGTTCATTTGTACAACCTCTTTCTCAGTCATCAGTGTTCTAGCACAATCAACTATAGATCAATTGGTACTTTCTGCAATACTATTCTGCTATGGTGTCCTCGCTGCAGAAACCAATCTTTTAATTCCATTCTCATTAAAAAAAGTTAGTGAATTCATCATAAATAAACTCACCTCCTCTATGAAATCTTAAGAATTTTAAATCTTTCCTGGTTTCCTTTTCAACTTTAGTTGTATACCACTTAAACAGTTTGAAAGATTCAGATTTTTCTTTCAAAACCATAACTATCATTATCCTAGAGTAGTCATTAACAAATAAAATTAAATAGTTTTCACCACAATAACTCCAAGTTCTTAAAGGACCACATAAGTTAGTCTGTACCAACTCCAAAATACCTTTTGAAGAATAGTCTTTTCTTTTAAAACTAGATTTAGTCATTTTCCCTTTCTAACATTGATTTCACATGACATCGTCAGGTTTAGTTAAACTTGGTAAACCTCTAACTCTTCTTTTTTTACTGATCTTAAGGGTATGTGTAGGATCATGGTATGCCAAAAAGTGATGATGTGAAAAAGAATTCCTAATTGATAGACTCTTTGAAAAAAAACTTTAACTTTCAAATAATATTAAATTTTTGAAATCTGAAATATACATCACATTCTATGCTTCACCTAATATAATAATAATAATAAACAATTATTTCAATTTGATGAAGTTTATACTAAGTTAAGGTGGTCAGACACGAGAGTTTTTATATTCTAGAAAATTTGTAGCAGAAAAATCATAACTAATTATTTGCATTGAAAAAAAATACAAAAAAATATACATCACATCCGAACATGAGTCTACTACTTTTATCTAGAATCTTATAAAAAAATAGTATCCTTTGATTTTATTTAATGTGGTTACACATATACCTACTTGTTATCTTTCTAGTCTTGATTGATAGACTTGTTGAAAAATAGTTATAACTTTCAAACTGTATAACATTTTTGAAATCTAAAACATGTGTCACATTCTATACTTTTCCTACTACAATAAAAATAAATATAGGTTTCAATTTGATAAAGTTTAGACTAAGTTAATGTGGTCAAACACAAGAGTTTTTGTATTTTGGAAAAATTTTAGAACAAAAATCATAATTAATTATTTAATTGGAAAAAAATTACAAAAAATATGTGTCACATCTGGACATGAGTCTACTACTAATATCTAGAATCTTGTACAAAAAATTTATCATTTGATTGTGTTTAAGGTAGTCAAACATACACCTACTTCTTATTTTTTTCTAAAATTTTTGTACTACTACATTACATATAGAATAATTTTTTTTCATGAAAGGCCTAGTATCTTAGAAACTAAATTTAATTTTCTACATATTCTCTTCTTACATATTTTTGATATAATATTTATACCTTGTTCAAATTTTTATGTCAATTTTCTTAAACCTGATTTTCTGAATTTTCATTGCCACTTAAGGGCCTAGTTTTTCATACCATGATCCTCCACATACCCTTAACCATGTTATCAAAATTTACATGACATGGTCTCTTATGCCACAACCACACATCTTCATTTCTACCCAACAAACAAGAAGTTTCAGCATTGTGAAGATAAAATAGATTACCTTTGGATTGCTCACCAGTACTGACCAACTTTCTAGTTTCATCATAGATCTTCACCTTTCTTCTTTCAAATTCAACTTGGTGACCTAAATTATTCAATTGTTTTACACTCAACAAATTATAGTTAAGTCCTTTCACCCAATATGCATTCTTGCATCTAATCTTATTCTTCAACAAGGTAGATCCCTTTCCTTTCACGAGACAAGGTGTATCATTTCCCATTTTAATAGATCCTCCATTCTAGTGTTCAAGGAATTCAAATTTATACTCATCACCAGTCATGATATTTACAACCACTATCAGTAATCCATGTATCATTCTTGCTAACTTTAGATATAATTGTTGTTTCTACATACCTTTCTTCTACTTCTGAATCATCTTTCATTGCAATGAATACCACCTCAACATCTTCATCAGTGTCAGTGTCAGTGTCAGTGTCAGTGTCAGTGTCAGTGTCATTATCATCATCTCCAAAAAGGTAACATGCCTTCTTTCCTTTGTCTTTGTAGTCTCATTTTTTTCTTCTATCAAACTGTTAGTTTCCTCTATGTTCTTGGTTATCTCTTCTGTCAAAATTTCTATCACCAAATCGGTCATTGTCTTTATCTTTGTCTTTCTTGTTAGGGAATATAGAAAAAATATGGTCAATCTCTTTACAATTAAAAAAATATAAATGTAACTTTCCTTTATACCTCCCTCTACCTTTCTAAAGTCTCCTATCCATAAGTGCTTCAAGCTCATCAAGCTCATCTTCACTATCACAACCACTTTCATTTCTTATGTTATGTTTATTGGCAGACTTACCAATCTTCAAGGATGACATAAATACATACTCAACACTGGGTACAATACTGTTATCATAGTTATTCAACTCAAAAGTAGTCATCTTACCAATCAGGCTATCTAGTGTAAGAATATTACCTAGTGTAGATATCATTCCATGAATATAAGAGACTCTAATATCATAGATAGGAAACAAGGTTCTCATTATTTTACTCACATCAGTGTCTTCAGAAATAATACCTCCTTCTCCATGGATAGCATTAACCACCTCCTTGCTTTGGTTAGAGTATTTTGTGATGTGCTCATTGTCTTTCATCTTTGTATCATCAAATCTACCTCTAAGGCTTTCAACTCTAGCCCTTAGTACATTTACATCTCCTCCATGAACTAGTGCAAGTGTGTCCCACATCTCTTTTGTTGTAGTGCATGCTTTGACATCTTCAAATTTTGCATCAGATAGAGAAACAACAATCTCTATCATTGTTATATTGTGTTCATGTCTATCTCTCGGCTGATCAACTGTCTAAGGTCCAATAGTCAGTTATATGTAGCCATTGTCTAGGAGATGAAGAGAAGATTCTCCAATTCCATAAATGTGTGGCCTCATCCTTCCTTGCCATGTCGAAAAGTTATCTTTATTCATCTTAGGCACTTCCCCTTTATACATATTGTGATCTTTTGTTGAAGTTCTTGAAACTTTCCTCCAAGCAACCAATATGCTCTGATACCAATTGTTAGATAACTGATAGAAGGGGTAAATCAGTTAAATTAGTTTCCCTATAGTCCCAAACTCTCAGATTTACTATTTAAAACTTTTTCAACAAATCAAACAACTTGGTAGATAAGATAACTATTTTTCTATTTATTTAATGAATACTAGAGTAATTTCCAAAACTGTCTTTGCCAATTAATCAAATATGCAACACGTAAAGTATCATAGAAAAATAATCATAAAGAATAACACAAAAAAAATATTTAACATGGAAACCCTGCTAAGGGAAAAACTACCCAAGACTGATAACCTAAAATAATTCACTCTTCTAAAGTGAGCTTGATTAGGAGCTAGCCCTATTGAAAGTTACAATGCACACTGTAATGTGACCTGGTTAGAGGATTTATCACTAACAGTCAAATTTTCACTAGCATTCACTATTGGGTCAACAAGAAAACATTTAAAATTCCTTGAATGTCATATGGAAATACAAAAAGACTGTTAAGTCCACTCAGTTAAGGGATTTTGTTGTAACAATGATTAAACTGATACACTAGTTATATGATTCAAATAAAACTTAATTTTCAAGTATTTAGATCTATGCTAATCTCAAAATAACTCATCTAATCAATAATCAATTTAATCCATTATATCCTCCAACTTACTTTGCTCGGTGTATATATATCTATGATGCTCAGTTATGCTTGCAGTTCAGCTCGGTTATGTCTGTAACCAATTTAATCATGTATGGATGAAAAATGTCTTCATGTGAAATATTTTGTAGTCTCTATTCATCTGACATAGTTAAACAATGAATCCCATGTCTCTCAAATAGACGTGTAAATCATTTTCATATCAGCCATTATATTTTTCCTCTTAATATCCATCATCCATTTTGTCACTTCAACCCTCCTTGAAAAATGTGTCAATAACACATTTCATTCTCTTCCCTTCCATCATCTCTAAATTTTGTCAGTCATGGATCATATAACAAATTTCATCGCTTACCTCAAAATCATAACTAATTTCCAACTTATCAATTTCAGTCGATTGTTATAATTATTAATATTTTCATCCATACTCAGTTAATATTGAATGCATCGGTGATAACTAAATTGGTTATTACTATCACTCGGTATACACAAGAATGACTCGGTGTATACAAAAATCTTTAATTACCGACCACATTAACTTGTTCAATTATGATCTCTTCTTCATAATAGAATAATGTAACATGTTTAAGTCAACAACATAATTCTATAGACTCATCAATAAGCTACCCAATGTATACATTATCCTTATCTCTCATCTCCATCTTGTCCTTATGTAGATATCTCATTTCTTCACCATTTCTTTTTTCTATAGATGTTTAGATGTTTGTAACTATCATGATAAGTATATTCAAAAACTAGTTGACATCAATGACAACATATTGACTGATTTAATCATCTTACATATCACTTTAATAGCTCTTTGATCTCTAATCACTATCTATTCAATTAATCAAGATATTTAATCAGTTATAGGTCATCAAAGGTGTATCATTTCCCATTTTAACAAATCCACCATTATACTATTCAAGGGATTCAAATTTGTCTTCATCACCTTTCATATGATGCTTACAATAACAATCAATAACCCATGTATCATTATTGCTAACTTTAGAAATAAGTGTTGTTTCAACATACCCTTCTTCTTCTTTTGAATCTTTTTTCAAATCTATGAATACCTCCTTAATGTCTTCATCAGTGTTAGTATCGGTGTCATCATCATCATCAACAAGGTAACATGCTTTCTTGCCTTTATTTTTTTAGTCTCGGTTGCTTCTTCTATCATACTGTCAGTTGCCTCCGTGACCTCGGTTATCTCTTCTGTCAAACTTTCTTTCACTGGATCATTCATTTTCATTGCCATCTTATTTTTGGTAAGGACATATAGCTGCAATGTGACCAATCTCTTTAATGTTAAAACACACCAAAGGTAATTTTCCTTTGTATCTCCCTTTACATTTCTATAGTCTTCTAGCCATTAATGCTTCAAGTTCATCAAGTTCATCCTCATAACTATCACTATCACTTCCATTTCATATCATATGCTTACTATTTGATTTACCAATTTTCAAGGATGACATAAATGCAGAATCAACATTTGGAACAATATTTTTATCATAGTTATTCAACTCAAAAGTAGTTAGTTTACCGATCAGGCTATCAAGTATAAGATTATTTCCCAGAGCCATCTCATTTCATAAATTTTAGATATTTTAAGATCATAAATAGGTAGAAATATTCTAATAATTTTACTAACAACAATTTCTTCATCAATAACACCTCCCGCTCCTCAGACAATGTTGACAATCTCCTTAATTCAGTTGTTGTATTGTGAAATATTTTCTCCTTCTATCATCTTCATGTCATCAAACTTTCCCCCAAGACTCTTAGCTCTCGCCCTCAGCACATTTTCATCTCCTTTATGTACTAGAGAAAATTTGTCCAAGATTCCTTTGGTAGTAGTACATGTCTTTATATCTTCAAATTTAGTATCTGATAAGGAAGCAACAATCTCTATTATTGTGATATTATGTTTATGTCTATCTCTCAAATGATCGATAGTCAAAGGTCCAATCAATTGGATGTAATCAATACTCAAGTAGTATATTGCAGATTCTCCAATTCTAGATATATGCAGTTTGATTTTGCTTTTCCATGTCAAGAAATTTTCTTTGTTTATCTTTGGTAAGTGTCTCTTATGCATCTTGTGATCTTTAACTTAAGTCTTTCAAACTTTCCTTCCAAGAACTCTATGCTCTGATACCAATTGTTAGATAACTGAAAGGGGGATTGAATTAGTTAATTCCAATTATCCTACAGTCTCAATCTCCTAGATATATATATTCAAGGTTTTCAAGAATTTAATTAACTCGATAAGATATCAACAATAACTTTCTCTTTTTCTATCGATTGAAAGTAAATTCAATATTGTATTTGCCCATTTATGAAATGTGTAAAGTAAAATAACAATTCAACACATTAAACATACATAATACATATATTTTTAACGTGGAAACCCTTCTAAGGGAAAAACCACATGGGACCTATAACCTAAAAAAATTCACTCTTCTGAAGTGAGATCAGTTAGGAGCCAACACTATCAAATATTACAAAGCACACTGTAAGGTGTGACCTGGCTAGAGAATTTATCACTTACAGTTCTCCCTTGACCAACATTCACTATGGGGTCAATAAGAAAACAATTAATATTCATTGAATTGCATATTGAAATATAAAACTACTATTAAGTCCCACTCGGTTAAGAGATTTTGCTGTAAAAATGGCTAAACTAATACAATAATGATCTGATCCAAATACAACTAAGATTTTCAAATTTTCAAATCTAGGCTAAGCTCAAAATACCTCCTCTGATCAATAAACAATTCAATCCTTCATATCCTCCATGTTTATTCCACTTGGTGAATAATTATCTAATGCTTGATAATTTATTTTGTTCAACTCGGTTATGTCTTCAACCAGTTTGATAAATGATGCATGAAAGAATCCTTTTCACACAAAATCTCTTGTAGTATCAATAATCCTAGACTTAATTATGAATCTCATGTCACTTTAAATAGAAAACATAAACCATTTTCTTTTCATCTGTTAGATTTGGCCTCTTAATCAAGTCATTGTTCATTTTTTGGTTTTAAACTTCCTCAATAGTTGTGTTTATAAAACATTTCATTATCCTTCATCTGATCAATCTTAAATGGTGTCATTCACTAGATCATCATAACAAAATTTATCTTCTACCTCAGAATCATAAGCGATTTTCCATCTCATCAATGTTGTCAGTTGTTATAAACTTTATTTTTTTTCTTTCACTTGGTCAATACCAAAATGTGTCTATGATTACCTGCTTAGTTAATACCATACTTTGTATAGACTACACTAGCACAGTGTATACATAAATCTTCAATTACCAACCATATAAACTTGTTCATTTCTAATCTTCAATACATAACTGTATCATCTTAAAATGGAAGTACTTCCATCTTGATAGGTTTAGCATGCTCTTTTAGTACATTTATCATGATAGACTTGCATTTAGGATGCATTCTACACTTGATTTCTTCATTTTAGGTGAAATTCCATGGCTCTATTTTATTGGTAGGATTTAAAAATAGGTCCTCTTGGCTTTCATTGCAATCATCATAGGATTTTGTACCTCTCCCCAACATTTTGTCCCATTCTTGCCTCATTTCTAGGTCTTTGGGCATCCCCAGGACCTCTTATCCCTGATTTTGGAAAGATTTGGATCTTTGGGTCTAAGATGACCTAGACCCTGACATAGCTAGGTCAGATTTGAGGTCATCCTTGACCTAGTTCAGGGTCAAGGTCATCCCTGATCTAGGTCAGAGACAAGGTTGTCTTTGACCTCCTTTGAAATTTGTGCCCCTTTTTCAGATTTGGTCCCAGCGGGTGCCAAAATTAATGTCAGGCATCAGATCTGAGTGCAAAAGGGTTTTAATTTGAAATTCATTTAATTATTTTCCCTCCTTATTTTTTTATTGTGATTGGACCATAATTTTATGTGAAATTTGAATTATGGGTCCTCACATTGCTCTAGGAGCCTCACCTTGAAACCTCTATATAAAGACTCTCATTTGCCTTCATTTTCACAACACAACACAATGACATCAAGTGATTTCTCACAAGTAATCATATTGCAAGGAGTTTCAAGAAATCAAGGAATGGTGAATTGAAGATACAAGATTGTAAAAGGATGATATAGAAGACCAAGCCATTGTTGACATCAAGCATCTTTGTGAGCACACCATTGTGAACACCTACTTGGAGCAAGAGAGATCCTTTCTTCCTTGATCCACCATTACCAACATTCAAGCATTCAAAGATACAATCATGTGGTAGCAATTATAGATTGTGAGTTTGGTAGGAGTACTTTATCCTTGGGGGCTTGGTGTTCTTTCCTATCTCATTCAAATCTATGCATTGTTGTTTCATACATATTCATCCTATGGTTTTAATCTAGAGGATTAGATCTTGGCATTACACTTTAAATACATACACACACACATTCTATTTCAATTGGCTATTTTTGGAGGTGGAGATCACCAAAATGGGGGTTTGACTAACGTAAAAACCTATATAGCCACCCCAAAAAAACCCTTTTTTAGATATCTACAGTCTTTGTTTCAAGAATTGGAGGACAGATCTGAGTACCCTTTTCAAAGAACTTCCAAGATATATGAACAAAGTGAAAGTCGACCTTCAAAATATTAATGTAGGCTTTGACCTTTTATCGGGATCAAAGACTACCTGCTGTCAGAAAGATGAAATTTTTATAGGTTTTGTCCATTATGGTTTTCTAGTCCTGGATCTATTGTAGAATCTTCTGAAACTCCACACATGCTGTAGAAAATAGGTATTTATAAATCTATTTCATGATGAGGTATGCATCTTAACCTAATTAATTTTCAAGTGTTTCCAAATTTACTTTACTTATGCTATTCCAATTCAAAATACATACAAATGAATAGTGTTGAATGTTAGGTGCATTATTAAGACTCCACTTTTATACTATTCATTTTGGTGAACTTTTTTATGACAACTCTTTCTTTTTGGTGTTAGATTTAAATCTTGCATGCATATAAAATACAAAAATATTGCAAAATACCTTAAAAAATACAAAAATATTTAAATTTTCATGCTTTTAGTATTTCTTTGTATTCAACATGTACGATTCTTGTTTTGAGTACTTTGATGAGGCTTTTATTGTACAAGAGGATAGATTCCCCAAAGAGGTACATGGTAGTGAGGATGAAAATGGTTCAAATACGATCACCATGGATCCTATTCCTATTTTACTATCCTCCACAACCTCTCCAATTGACCTTTACCATAGGGTGTGTGCATGGTTACCTACATGTCCCACTATTTGTAACATTGATAAAACTAAAATGATATTTCCTACACCTTTGATGATGGTAAAGGGATGTCCTCATATAAAAATTAAGGGTAAACCTAGAGATCCGTTGTATTTCTTTGATAACAGTAATTTTGTTTCACATGCTTCTCACAGATGGAATAAACCTCATCCTACTGTTTTGATTTCTTTACCGCCCCTATGCTTCCTCAAGCACCTAGGTTTCCATCTACATTTAAGGAGTATAACTTAGTTGACCAATTATGTGCTACTCCTGCTAAGATATCTTTATGGGAATTACTTCAAAATTTATAGACATATCATGAGGCATTGCAAAAACATTTATCTACTCTTCTTGCTTTTCCTCCTAATCAAGAAAACATTCATTCTATTTTGGATTGTATGCATACTATGCCTTTTGTACTTCCTATTGTGTTTTTTGATAATGATTTACCTTCCCTAGAGGTGCAAAATCAATATGATGCTCTTATGGTGGATATCTCTATTAATCAAAGTATCATTCAAAGAACCTTAATTGATAATGGATCTAGGCTCAATGTTTGTAGCATGGACATGCTCAAGGCAATTAAGGCTAATCTTACTACTATTCAACCTCATAATATTCCTATACATGGATTTGACAATATTGGGAAGAGAACTTTGGGCATTATTACCTTACCTGTTAAAGTTGGTCCAATTATTCTAAATACTCCTATTGATGTTATGCCTGGACCACTCAATTATAACCTTCTTTTAGGAAGACCTTGGTTACATACTATCCATGTAGTTCCTTCTACTCTTCATCCCAAGGTTAGGTTTATCTATAATAACTTAATGTATACATTACATGCAGATGATGCCCTGAATCCTTGCTTAAATGTAGAATATGCCAAAATCTCTGAGCCTCTTCAACCTAGTAAAGAGACTGAAAAACAATCGAAGATACAACAATCTGAGATAAAACAACCTGAGATTCAACAACATGAGGCTCCATCTTCTTCTGCTTTGACTGAGGATGATTGGGGGACATTGGATTTTAATCCTACTTTTATTGGAGAATATAAGGTCTTTGATTTAGAATTTATGAAGCAATAAAATGAGTTTGAGAAAAAAGTTTTTATTTCTTCCCCACTTTTTGAAGAACTAAAAAGTAATTTTGTTGCCGCTTCAATTAATGAAATGATTGAAACTATAAAGCCTAATTTTTGTGACATTGTGACATATGTCACTCCTTGGACTCCTTCTGATATGACTGATCAATATGGTCCTGGTTATCATTTGCTTAAGAAATTGAGATTTAATGGGAAAGGACGTGGTAAATATGAACAAGGTATACAAGTACCTCTGGATAATGAAGTTTATGATGATACATATGGATTAGGATTCCATCCTTATAGACAATGATCATCTTTTCCTCTTAGTGTTAATCATATTTGAGGTGGATAGTTGAAGTTGGTTAACCCATTGCTTATTGACCTTAATCAAGAACCCTCTTTGGATATTTTTCCTAAAGATGAACCCTTAATGGAATTTTTAGGGGTTTATGAAGAATTACCTAAGTTTCATCATAAATGAGGAAAGCCTTATTGTTTAAAAATTGATGTTTATTTTGGACAACATGATAAATAGGATATTTTCCCTTTACCGATGGATCCTCTGATAAGAAGTGATTTTTTAATAACTGAAACTATTGATGTTCAAATGGATGAAAACAACTTTGAAATGATGATAAAAATTGGGCAATGTTTGAATCAGGATGAACATGATCAGTTGGTTTCCCTTTTGATTGAATTTAAAGACATATTTTCTTGGACATATTCAGATATGCCAGGTATAGATTCTAATATTGTTACTCATAACATTGTTTTAAAGCTGAATATGAAACCGGTAAAACAGAAAATTTGAAAGATGAATCCACAAATTGCTTTATTAGTCAAAGGTGAAATTGAAAAATTATTAGATTTTGGATTTATTTGTTCTATTGATTACTCAGATTGGATTCCAAATATTTTTCTTCTGTCAAAAGGAGAAAATAATATAAGGATGTGTACTGATTTTAGAGATTTAAATAAGGCATCCTTGAAAGATGATTTCCCATTACCTAATATCGATATGATTGTGGATTAAACAATGGGTCATGCCTTGTTATCTTTTATGGATGGTTGTTGGGATATAATAAAATCTTTATCGCTCATGAAGATCAATTTAAAACTGCATTTATAACACCTTGGGGAATCTTTTTTTGGGTCATGATGCCTTTTGGATTAAAAAATGCAGCAGTGACTTATCAATGAGCTATGACTCTGATTTTTCATGAGTACATTCATAAGATCCTTGAAGATTATGTGGATGATATCTTAGAAAAATATATACAAAGAGAAGATCATGTTACCATTTTATGACTAATATTTGGAAGGATTAGAAGTTATAATATGAGATTGAATCTTAAGAAATGTGTCTTTGGAGTTAATTCTGATAAATTATTAGGATTTATAATCTCTATGCAAGGCATAGAAGTAGATACTGAAAAGATTGAAGCTATCACTAATATGCCTCCTCCTAAGAATATTTATTAGTTACAGAGTTTACATGGAAAAATACAAGCTATTTGTTGCCTTATTTCTAATCTAGCTGACCAAACTATCCCTTTTACTTCCTTGCTTAGAAAGGATACCACTTTCTCTTGGAATGATGAGTCTAAGAAAACTTTTGAGAAATTTAAGGAGTATTTTGTGAATCCTCCTATCTTGAAGCCTACTAATTTTGATAAACCATTCCATTTATACACTTAATGAATTTGAGGGTCGTGAGTGCGATGTTAGATCAAATTGATGATGATGGTAAGGAAAGACCTGTGTATTACATTAGTCAGACTTTACTTGATTATGAACCAAGATACATAGATTTAGAAAGACAATGTCTAGCTATAGTTTATGCATGTCAGAAACTAAGGCATTATCTTATAAATGATAAAGTTAATGTGATTGTCAAATTTGATCCTTTGAAACATCTTTTCTCACAAACTGATCTCTCAGGCCAGTTGGCAAAATGGGTAATGTTGCTTATAGATTTTATTCTTAATTTTATTTCTTAGAACTCTATTAAGAGACAAGCATTAACAAATTATTTAGCTGAAGCTCCTTGTCCTCACGCAGATACATGTTCTACTTCAATAGAATTCCCTGATGATAATATTCTAGCTATTCAACAAGATGATATTTGGGAATTATATTTTGATGGGTCTAAGTGTAAGATAGGTTCTGGTGTGGGTATCATCTTGATTCCCCCTACAAAAAAACCCATCCCTTTATCATATAAATTAACTTTTCCTTGTACTAATAACATTGCAGAGTATGAAGCTCTTATAACTGGACTACGAGAAGCTTCATCTCTTAATATCAAACATTTAAAAATATATGGAGATTCACAATTAATTATTGAATAGATTAAATGAGGATATTAGACTAAGAATGATAAAATGACACAATATAGAGATTTAGCTCTTGATGTGCTTTCACAATTCTCCTCTTATACGATACAGACTTTACCTAGGAAGGATAATCAACATGCAAAAGCCATGGCAAGCGCAACTTCTTTGGTTTGTCTCGAGAATAATGCTTAAAACTTTCAATTTACTATACAAACTCTTAAAAGCCCTACAATTTATGACAAGATTACCTCTAATTGTTTCAATCTGCATTCAAAAGAATGGTATTCACATATTTTTCATTTTTGAAGCATGTTACTTTTACTGAATCACCAACAAGGAACACACGTAATCATATTAGGAAACTTGCAACACATTACATCATTTTAGGAGACATGCTTTACAAATGCTCTAATGAAGGATGCAAACAATGGAACAAGATTCTTTCATGTTTGTTAAGAAATTTCCTCAATGTCAACAACATTGTAATTGGATTCATGCGTCTACTCATGAGCTTCATAATTAGGTTTCTCCATGGCCTTTTAGTGTTTGGGGTTTTGACCTTATTGGAAAAATCTCATCGGCTTCTTCTCAAGGACATACTTACATTCTCACTGCTATGGATTACTTCACAAATTGGGTCAAAGATGTCCCTCTTCATTCAACAATGATGGATGTTATTTGTGATTTCATCCTTAATAATATCATAACAAGATTTGGTATTCCCTCGACAATAATTTTAGATAATGGAACCTCTTTTAAAAATAAAGAAGTCGATAAATTCTTGGAGAAATATAGGATTCAACATAGATTTTCAACTCCTTATTATCCTCAATCTAATGGATAAGTTAAAGCATCAAATAAAATCATTGAACAAATTCTGAGAAAAATAGTTAGTAAGCATGCAAAAGATTGGCATACTCAACTGACTTATGCATTATGGGACTATAGGACTAGTGTTCATACTACCACAGGTACTTCTCCTTACAATCTTATCTATGGTACTGATGCTATTATACCCTTGGAACTAGAAATACCTTCTCTACATGTTTCATTTAATGGGATAATTGATAAAGATACTTTTCATGAACAACGCTGGAAAGAGCTAGAAATGTTGGATGAACAACAAATACATGCATTAGAACATATAAAAGCTTATCATAAATCTCTTCAAAAATAATACAGCCATAAGGTAATTGAACTAAAATTTATGGTTGGTGATTTAGTCCTTTATGAGAATAAATGAAATGTGAATGCTTTACCAAGTGAAAAAGGAAAATTTAGCCCTAACTGGCTTGGACCTTTTGTTGTTATTAAAGACTTTGGTTTGGGTACTTACAAACTTGCTGATATGGATGGTGTTTCTTTTAAGGAACCCATTAATATCATCCATCTCAAATGTTATTATCCTTAATTTCATTTCTTTCCTTGTGCATTTATGTATTCCTTATAAAGTTTATTTTATAGGTTAGGTAGTTCTAGAAAAATTATATATT
This sequence comes from Chamaecyparis obtusa, assembly GCA_027943335.1. Lineage (NCBI taxonomy): Eukaryota > Viridiplantae > Streptophyta > Pinopsida > Cupressales > Cupressaceae > Chamaecyparis > Chamaecyparis obtusa. The sequence continues at coordinate 211,454 of BSBK01009676.1, forward strand.
GAATATATTTATGCACTTTCTTACTTTCTTTCTTTCTATTAAGTTTTATATTGATGAAAACATAGCAATGAAACATAGAACTAATCAATAGAGAAATTTTTTCAATCATCAAAAATAATTTTTAAGTTCTGATACATATGTGGTCAATGGCCCTATCTATCACTACATCTATCACTACGCTCTGATGGTCAATGGCTTCTAGATCTCTCTCCCCAATGATAGGAAGATGAATATTTGTGTGTCTGTGTGTGGCTCCTTGATATGCTCATACCCTGTGGACACTCTCGGGCACTTTGTAACTCATCTATTAGCTTCTCCTCCCTTTCTCTACACAATCTCAGGTCTCGCTAGATGCATGCAAAGATATTGGCATGCCTGGAAGGATCTTTGCATCCAATGAAAGAATCTTGCTTGTTAGCTAGTAGTCGATAGGATATAATTGTATCCTTGAGAATCTCAGATATAAAGCTCCTCCACTCTGATACGCTAGCTATAGAATGAAAACATTTATCAGACTAGTATCTTTTTATCTCTAATCAAATCACATATTCAATCAAATTTCATATTTCATACCTAGGTCTCCCTCCTCAACATCACTAAAGTGTCTAGATGGTGGGGGCATGGAGTGACTACTCTCTCCCCACTCACTATATCTAGGCCTCAATTATGGTGTCTCTCTATGGGGATGTAGGGGCCATCATGATCTCAGTGGTGATGTGTGAGTAATAGGTATATCTACACCAGTATCACTAGTTGGGGGCATGTCCTTAGCTCTCTCCTCTGATCTCTCCTCTGCTCTCTTTTCTCTCTCCTCCTCCATGGGATCTCCCTCAGAGATGTGATCCTCCTCATCTCTAATATCCTCATCCTCTTCTATAGTACCACTATCCTAGTGTGTCCTCTTTGTAGGACCTAGATCACCTATGGGATAATCCTTATGAAAGATAGGATGAATCCCCTGCAGACTCCAGTACCTGATGTAATCCCACCTCACACATAAATAGGTCACATCTAATGGTACCTTTATGTCCTCTATCTCATCAACATTGCTATCCTCTATGTCTTCTATTGATGGTTGGTGCATGGTGCCAGGTCTTTGATAGTACCTCATTGGATGTACATAGCGAGGTGCTACTCTAGGGTCTCCCTATAATAGGCCAAACTACCTCATCACCCGATCATAATAGTAGGGCATCACTATATAAATCTAATGCTCTCTAGAAGCTTACACTATTATGAATGTCTCATCCAGAATCATGCATCAGGCCACTCTGTCATTCGGTAGTATGGTCTCCATATCACATCAGTGCTCAAAATGTGGTCTAGATGTACTCTCCAGTAGAGCATATCTCCAAACTGCCAAACATCTCTCAAGGGATACATGAAGACTCTCACTGCACTCGCATCTACCTTCACTAGAACTCCTTGTGGACATGTACATGTGAAATACTCAAACATCCAAATCTGCAAGAGTGTGCATATTGAAAAACTCTCCCTTTGATACCTCACTAGCTGACCTAGCTCATGGTATAGCTAAACTAACATGTTGTGACCCCATGAGAACATGGTCCCATCTCTCTCCATCCTCTGTATGAGATGTGTAAGAGGTGAACAAAATATAATACCCTTTGAGTTGGGTAACACAACCAAGGATACTATGCAAAGAATCACACTTTGTACTAAAGGTGTAGGGCCTAACAGTATGGATGATAATGGACCTGATCTAACTAGGTTCGCATCTGTGGAAGTAGTCTGGTAGCCAGGCTGTGTCTCAGAAGCTCTGGGTGCATAGCTCAAATTTCCTCTCTTCTCAGCATCTTACTTCCTCATTTCAAATTTGAAAATGGTAAGAATGAGTAAGTATCAAACTATTTTCATTATTTATAAGTTCAAATTAGATTTCTTTTAGGGTTTCCTCAGGGTAAACTCGGATTTCCCTTCTTATGCATTTAGAAAGACATCCACCCTTTTGATCATAACTTGCATTCATTAACTCTATTTTCATTGTCATCAGTGGCACTAGAATCATCATTCAGATACCTAACTACCTAAACCAATTTAAGAAGGTTATGAATCCTTCTAATTGATTTAGGAAAGGAATTTTCAACACACTACATATCTAGTATATAGAGTTTTTCTTATCACCCTGTTTCATCCTTCTGAAGTAGAAAGATGAAACAGGGGGGCATAAGGGCTTCTATACACTTCTCAAATTGTCATATAGTAAGCCCTAGATGATTTATGGATTTTCATTAACCTTGTGTGTTGCAGGTTCTAGCAATTTTTTGCAAGATCTTTACATCGAGGACTTGGCTATATCCTTTTTATTTACAATGATGTTTCCTTACTTTAGCTTGCATATTCATGTAGTGTCTTATTTGAGCTAAAGTGGGGGCTAAATGTATCATCTTTAAATGGAATCACTTCCATCTTGATAGGTTTAGCACCCTCTTTTTGTACATTTATCATGATACACTTGCATTTAGGATGCATTATGCACTTGATTTCTTCATTTTAGGTGAAATTAGGGTTACGATCCTGAGGATTCTCCTTAATGTCCCTCTTCCATGGCTCTATTTTATAGGTAGGATTTATAAATAGGTCCTCTTGTCTTTCATTTCAATCATCATATGATTTTGTGCCTCTCCCTGACGTTCTATCTCATTCTCACATCATTTCTAGGTCTTTGGGCATCCCCAAGACCTCCTATACCTGATTTTGGAAGGATCTAGATCTCTGGGTCTAAGATGACCTAGACCCTGACCTAGGTCAGATTTGAGGTCATCCCTAACCTAGGTTAGGGTTGAGGTCATCCCTAACCTAGGTTAGGGTTGAGATCATCCCTAACCTAGGTTAGACATGAGGTTGTATTTGACCTCCTCTAGAATCTGTGCCCCTTTTTCAAATTTGATCCCAGCGGGCCCCGAAATCAATTTTAGCCCCTCAGATCTGAGTGTAGAAGAGTTTTAATTAGAAATTAATTTAATTTTTTTCCCTCCTTAGTTGGTTATTGTTATTGGACCATAATTTGAGGTGAAATTTGAATTATGGGTCCTCACATTGCTCTAGGAGCCTCACCTTGAAACCTCTATATAAAGACTCTCATTTGCCTTCATTTTCACAACACAACACAACAACATCAAGTGATTTCTCACAAGAAATAATATTGCAAGGAGATTCAAGCAAGCAAGGAATGGTGAAGTGAAGATGCAAGATTGCAAGAGGATGATATAGAAGATCAAGCCATTGTTGACATCAAGCATCTTTGTGAGCACACCATCATGAACACCTACTTGGAGCAAGAGAGATCTATTCTTCCTTGATCCACCATTACCAACATTCAAGCATTCAAAGATACAATCATGGGGTAGAAATTATGGATTGTGAGTTTGGTAGGAGTAATTTAGCCTTGGGGGCTTGGTATTCTTTTCTATCTCATTCAAATTTGTCCATTGTTGTTTCATACATATTCTGTTAATATGATTTAGAAAAAAAAAGAAGGGGGGTGAATCAGTTGTTCTCAAGTCCTGATGTATAAGACAAACTTAAAAAATTTACTTTAAATTAGATCAAGTAACCAAAACAAACTCAATCATCACTGATTCATCAATAGAAACATATAACAATGCAGTCCACTACCCAGCTGTATCTAACTTGTAAACCATAGAAATGTTCACACCAAAACATTCACACACAAGTATGACATGAGGATTTATAGTGGAAACCCAATATGGGAAAAACTACTTTGTAACATGCTACTATTATTTTCACTCTTTTGAAGTGAGCTCGGTTAAAAGCCAACCCTGTCAAAGGTTACAATGCACACTGTCAAGTGTGACCCGGTTAAAGGATTTAATCACCCTGTTAAAAGTGAGCTTGGTCAAAGGACTTACATACATTCCATTAGAATGAAACCTTGTTCAAAGGATTTAACTTATGACTATTAGATCAACCTCTATTAAAAGGATTTTGACTGTTACAATGGTTAGAAAGTAGCAAGAGTGTTGATCTAAAAACATATAATTTACTTTGCAAATATTAGATCCGATTCCATACACAAATACTGGTTTATTGAATTTGAAACTTTTCCATCTCCATCTCTGATCTGCTTGGAACTTTTCTTCAAATGATCACCACACTTCACCTTTAGCCTTGCTTATGCAGTCAATAAAAATTATCTTCCAGTATTTCGGTTTCACCCCAATACATCAACATTTTTCTCCACTATCATACATCTAATCCAATGTTTAGGTTCCCTTAATACTTTCCTTAATTATGTTAACTCATCTTTTTCCACTTAATCTCATTCGTAGATCTTAGGGTTAGGTCAGATTCATTGAATCTACCCACATTTTGTTCTTCACCTTCTTTTTTAGAAACATCTCAAATCTCATAAAGATTTACAATAAAACATTTTACAGTGCATTAAATGCTTGCATACAATCAATAAATAAAGTCAACACATTTTACATAATCCAAGAATTCAAACAATATCATCCCCAAAAAGAATTCTCTTCAAATATAAAATTGTTAATGCTGGGTCAATACTGTGATCATCCACTCAGTCTTCATGTACAATGCTCAGTTGTTACTAAAACTATTTCCTTGGCATGCACTATCTTCCTCGGTAATTTACTGATACTCGATCGACATAGGATTTTTCTCAGCATCCACTAACTTGGTCGACACTAACATAACTCAATTGAAACATGATTTTATCCATTTTTGCTTGGTTAAGCCTACCAGTTTAGTCTTCAATATCACTAAGATAAACAATACATTATCTCATTATTGTGCAACATAGTCAAGTACACTTTTTAGTATCAAGATAACTCAACCTTTCCCTAGGTGCTATTGTTACCAACCTTGCTTCACTCATTCACAACACTTCAATAGATATAGTACTTTCCTAAGTAGAAACAATCTTACTAGTTAAGGTTTTGACATCAATGACAATACAACAATTGTTTCAATTACAGTTTCCAACAATCTCCCTCTTGGGCATTGATGGCAACACCATATGATATCACCTGAATAACACATGGATTACCAACCAATCCAAAACTTATCTGTCCATCAGAGAAATTTATAATATCCTTAGCTTCATTCTGATTCAGTATCTGTAAATCATACTTCTATGACCATTAGTAGTAATCAGATGTCCCTATGTCCTGATCTTTCATTTTAGTTCATCTTCCTCTTATCTTTCAGTATCTTCTTCCTTAGTTTCTTCTCTATTCTCAGTATCATGTGTTATCATTATCAGTATCTTCTCCCTCTTTGAAAAAAATTCCAAAGAAACAACATAATATACATCCAACACATGTAGATAGTGTCTTTGCAGTTCAGTGTTTCTCCCTTTGTCATCTTGCTTATGATCGATTCAATGTTTGTGCTCATTCTTCACAACTCTAGGGAAGTCCTAAAGTGTGACATTCTTCTGCATCAATGTGTCAGATATTTTGTTGTAGCATATTTGATGCAATGCTCCTAGCTTGACTAGGCAGCCTCAGTTAGGGGAAGGACCCCTAATTTTCTTCTCAGGTACTCATGAGCTTCTTTAGGTAAAGCTTTAGTGAATATATCTACTATTTTTTCTTTCATATTCACATACTCCAGCTGGACTTCTTTGTCTTTTACCAATTCTCTCAAGTAGTGATATTTGATTGCTATGTGTTTGGTCTTTGTATGCATCACTGGATTCTTAGAAATATTAATAGCACTTGTGTTGTCACAGAAAATAACAATAGGTTCAATGATTTCTTCCTTCATTCTTACCAATAATTGTTTTATCTAGACTAGATTTGAATAGTTTACTGTAGCAGCAACATACTTGGCCTCAGCAGTAGATTGGGAAATGCAATTTTGTTTCTTTCTTGTCCAGGAAACTAATCTCTATCCAAGAAAGAAAGCTCCACCACTTGTACTCTTCCTGTCATCTACATTTCTTGCCCAATCAACATTAGTATAAACTTTCAATTCAAATCTATCATTCTTCTTATAATATAGCCCATATTTAGGAGTTCCTTTCAAATATCTCATAATTCTCTTCACAACCATCATGTGTGTTTCCTTAGGATTGGCAAAAAATCTTGCCACAATCCCAATAGCTAATGCAATATCTGGTCTACTATGTACAACATACTACAACTTTCCAATCATGGATCTATACAAAGTCTGATTCACTTTAGCAGCATCATCATTTTTAGATAACTTCTATCCAGTAACCATAGGAGTTCCTACTGGTCTAGCATCTTCCATCCCAAAAGTTTTCAATATTTCATTCACATACTTAGACTGTGTAATGAAAATTCCTTTCTTCATCTGATATATTTGTAAACCAACAAAGAATTTGATTTCTCCAAACATACTCATTTCAAATTCAATTTGCATTTCATTTGAAAATCTCTTACACAAATCATCTTGTCCACAAAAAATAATGTCATCAACAAAAAGTTTTGCTAACAAAATATCTTTTCCTTCTTCATCTTTCATATACAGATTGCTTGTGTCGTTTCTCCTTGAAAATCCAATCTACATCAGATAGTTATGCAACCTCTCATACCATGCTCTGGGAGCTTGTTTCAATTCATATAATGATTTGTTCAGTTTGCATACCATGTGTCTTTTGTTTGGATCAATAAAACCTTCTGGTTGTTCTATGTAAACTTCTTCTTCCAATATACCATTTAGAAATGCAAACTTGACATCCATTTGATAAACCTTGAAATTTTTATAGGCAACATATGCAAGCAGAGTTCTTACTCCTTCCAGTCTAGCTATAGGGGTAAATCTCTCCCCATAATCTATTCCTTCTTCTTGTGCATAGCCTTTACATACTAGTCTAGCTTTTTTCCTAGTGATTTCACCATTTTCATTCATCTTATTTTGAAATACCCATTTTGTTCCTATAACATTCTTATTTTCAGGTCTCGGCACTAGTGTCCAAGTATCATTTTTCTCAATCTGGTCAATCTCTTCATTCATTGCTTGTATCCAATCTTCATTCTCTAATGCTTCTCTTGTTGTTTTAGGTTCAAATTCACATAGTAGGCATGTTGGATCCTTGATCTTACTTTTGATCTAAATTCCAGCATCTTTATCTCCAATTATCTGTTCAGGCTTGTGATGTCTTCTTACATATTTTGCCAAAATAGGTTCAACATTTTTCTCTTCTATTTCATTAGGTTCCCCAACAAGATTGTCAGATTCAGCTTCTGAATGCTTGGCAACCTCTTCCTAATAGTTGGCAGTACCATTCTATAACTTGGCATGTTCTTGTTATTTCTCGGCACTATTTTCCTGACACTCGACATTACCTATTTGTCACTTGGCATCGCTTACCTGAGACTTAGCATCAAGTGCAAGTCTATTACTTGCCTCTTCTTCCTATTCAATGTACTCAAAAGATCTGTAATCTTCTAGTTCTCTTTTACTATCAACTTCATTTCTTTCTACATACTCATCAATTCTTACATTCACACATTCCATAATTTTGTCAGTGTTAGAGTTCAAACACTTATAAGCCTTACTTTTCATGGAATACCCTAGGAATATGCCTTCTTCACTTTTAACATCAAACTTTCCATTCCTATTATCTTTTAGTATATATCATTTGCTTCCAAAGATTCTAAAGTATTTAACATTTGGTGCATGTCCATACCATAATTCATAAGGTGTCAGATGTGTACCTTTTCTAATTTGTACCTGGTTAAGAGTGTAAATAATAGTGCTTATAGCTTCTTTCTAATATTTTTGAGGCACATTCTTTTCAATCATCAATGTCCTTGCATAGTCCAAGATAGATATGTTTCTTCTTTCTACTATACCATTTTGTGGAGGAGTTCTAGGTGCAGACATTTGTCTTCTAATACCTCTTTCATTACAAAATAGATTAAATTCATTTGATGTAAATTCTCCACCTCGGTCAGATCTAAGACATTTCAGGTTCCTACCTGTCTCCTTCTCAACTTTAGCCAAGTACCACTTAAAGAATTGAAAAGCATCATATTTCTCTCTTAAAAACATTACATGCATCATCCTAGTATGATCATCAACAAACAAGATAAAATATCTAGCACCACAGTAACTTTGTATACCCATAGGTCCACAAAGGTCAGTATGAACCAAATCTAAAATGTTTTCAGAAGTAAAGGATTTTCTCTTGAAACTTGACTTTTTCATTTTTCCTAACTGACATTCTTTGCACATTATATTCTCAGGTTTCTTCAGCCTAGGTAGACCTCTTACTTTCTTCTTACTTATTTCTACCAAACTGTCAAAATTCACATGACACGGCCTCTTATGCCATAACCAAATATCATCAAGTTGTGCAATTAAACATGTTTCTTCAGATAGGTCAAGATAGAACAAATTACCTCTAGTATGCTCTCCACTTCCAATTAGTTCACCAGTGGCATCAAATATTTTAGCTTTCTTGTGATGAAATTCTACTCGGTAACTAGTTTTGTTCAGCTGAGAAACACTTAACATGTTATAATTAAGACCATCAACCCAATAAGTATTTTCACAAGATATCTTATTAGTCAGTTTAATCAAACCTTTTCCTCTAATAGGACATGGTGCATCATTACCAAATGTTACACTTTTACCTCTATAATGATATAAAGTTTCAAACTTATCCTTATCACCAGTCATGTGATGTGAACAACCATTATCAATAATCCATTTATCATTCTTGTTCTCATAGGAAATCAATGCAGTTTTCTCATCCTCATCAGATTCATCTTTCATTGCAACATAGACAACTTCAATTTCAACATTATAACCATCAGTGTTAGTTCCTTCTTCAACAATATAACAAGATTTCTTACCTTTTCCCTTGTAGTCTTTGTTCCTTCGGTAGCTTCTGTCATCTCTTTTGTCTTTGTATTTTCTTTTCCTTTCATCATATCTATCCTTCCTATCAGGACATCTAGCAGCTATATGACTGACCTTATTACATGCAAAACATATGATAGGGAGTTTACCTTTATACTTTTCTTTTCCTCTTCTCAGTCATCTAGCCACAAGAGCTTCTAGATCTTCAAGTTCTTCATCAGAAGTGTCACTGTCACTTTCACTTTCATTTTCACTTTCACTTGTGCATCTTTCTTTTTTCTTCTTAGGTTTCTTCAAAACCAATTGTGACTTAAAAGCAGATTCATCATTTCCAATACTTCCAATAGTGAAATTATCATAATTAGAGAGTTCAAAAGCAATCAGCTTACCAATAAAACCTTCCAAAGTGAGTCCATTTGTAGAGTTACATCTAGATTCTTGAATAGCTGAGATCTTGATAGCATATATAGGATGCAGGGTTCTTAGTAATTTTCCAATAATGGTTTCCTCATCAATAGTTCCATTGGCTCCCCTAATAGCATTTACAACTTCTTTTATTCTACCACAATATTGTGCAATGTTTTCACCTTCTTGCATTCTCATTTCATCAAACTTACCTCTAAGACTCTCAGCTTTTGCTTTTAGTACAAATAAGTCACCACCATAGATCTTTGCAAGAGTGTCCCACATCTCCTTAGCAATTGTATAGTCCTTAATGTCTTCAAATTCTGGATAGCTTAGGGCAGATGCAATTTCCAGCATTGCCTGATTATGATGTTGCTTAGCTCTCATTTCTTCGGTAGTCATAGGTGCAATAGGTGAGACATAGTCATTCTCTATATATTACTTTACAGACTCCCTAATACTAGCTAGGTGTAGCTTCATCAAGATTTTCCATGTAGGGAAGTTCTCCTTCTTCATCTTCAGTACCTCCTTCTTATACATCTTCATCGTTTTCTTCAAGTCCCTTTAAACTTGATTTCTGTATACACCAATAAGCAACACATCTCTGATACCAATAGTTAATATGATTTAGAACAATAAAGAGTGGGGGTGAATCAGTTGTTCTCAAGTCTTGATGTATAAGACAAACTTTAAAACTTTACTTTAAATCAGATCAAACAACCAAAACAAACTTGGTCGTCACTGATTCATTAATAGAAACATATAACAATGCAGTCCACTACCCAGCTGTATCTAACTTGTAAACCAGAGAAATGTTCACACCAAAACTTTCACACACAAGTATGACACCAAGATTTATAGTGGAAACCCAATATGGGAAAAACCACTTTGTAACATGCTACTATTATTTTCACTCTTCTGAAGTGAGCTCGGTTAAAAGCCAACCCTGTCAAAGGTTACAATGCACAATGTCAAGTGTGACCCAGTTAAAGGATTTAATCACCCTATTAAAATTGAGCCTGGTCAAAGGACTTACATACATTCCATTAGGATGCAACCTTGTTCAAAGGATTTAACTTATGACTATTAGATCAGCCTCTGTTAAAAGGATTTTTACTGTTACAATGGTTAGAAAGTAGTAACAGTGTTGATCTGAAAAACATACAACTTACTTTGCAAATATTAGATCTGATTCCGTACACAAATACTAGTTTACTAACTTTGAAACTTTTCCATCTCCATCTCTGATCTTCTTGGAACTTTTCTTCAAGCGATCACCACACTTCACCTTCAACCTTTTTTCTTATATAGTCAATAAAACTTATCTTCCAATATTTCAGTTTCACCCCAATACATTTTTACTCCACTCTCATACATCTAATCCAATGTTCAGGTTCCCTTAATACTTTCCTTAATTAGGTTAACTCATCTTTTTCCACTTAATCTCATTCGTAGATCTTAGGGTTAGGTAACATTCATTGAATCTACCCACATTTTGTTCTTCACCTTCTTTTCTAGAAACATCTCAAATCTCATAAAGATTTACAATAAAACATTTTACAGTGCATTAAATGCTTCCATACAATCAATAAATAAATTCAACATGTTTTACATAATCGAAGAATTCAAACAATGTCGTCCCCAAAAAGAATTCTCTTCAAATATAAAATTGCTGATGCTCGGTCAATACTATGATCATCCACTCGGTCTTCATGTAGAATGCTTGGTCATTACTAAAACTATTTCCTCGGCATGAACTATCTTCCTTGCCAATTTACTGATACTCGATCGACATAGGATTTTGCTCGACATCCACTAACTCGGTCGACACTAACATAACTCGGCTTAAACATGATCTTATCCATTTTTGATCGGTTAAGCCTACCAATTTAGTCTTTAATCACACTAAGATAAATAATACATTATCTCTGTATCATCTTAAAATGGAAGCACTTCAATGCTAAGAGCATTTAGCCATTCGTGTAAGTAGTTTAGGGTCATCTTTGCATTCTCCCTTGTCTTCCACTTCTTCTCTGCACTTGATTTCTTCATTCTAGATGAAATTAGGGTTAAGTTCTTAAGGAATTTCCTAATTTTCCCTCTTCCATGGCTCCATTTTCTAGGTAGGATTCAGAAATGAGACCTCCTAGTCCTTCATCATATCATTCAGAGGATTTTCTGTCTGTTCTTGACAATGGGTCCTGATCAGACATCAATTTCTAAGTTTCTAGCACCCTTGGAACTCCTGTTGCAAAATCCAGACAAAGTTAGGGTCTGAGGTCAAGGTTGACCTTGACCTTGACTAGCTCAGGGTCAACCTTGACCTTGACTAGGTTAGGCTCCACATTGACCTTGACCCCTTCCCACCAGGATTTCAAATTGTCATTTGTCGGTAATTTAGCTTTCGAGAAAATTGTTTCTCCGCCACCGGGTTGGCTGTTTCAAGCTCTGAAATGGTAAATCCTTTAATGGTATTTAATCAAAGTATATTTTATAAAGGTGAGGACCTAATTGGGATTTAATTCTTCAAGGTGGCCCATCTAGAGGAGTGTGCCCTAGATCACTATAAAAGGAGGCCTTCCTCTCTCACTTTCACATCCATCCTTCACATCTAAAGAACTCAAGCTCTCAAGGTGATCAAGCAAGCCTTTCATTCAAGTTTTCAAGTCTTCTTCTTCATCCAAGTTCTCCATTGAAGATCAAGGATTTAAGCATTCAAGCTATTGAAGGGATTTGGCTCAAGCATTCAAGATCTATCATTCAAACCCTAGATCTAGCCACCATGGTGGTGTGATCTTCCTTCAAGATCCTTTGTTCATCTTCAAGATCCATATCATTATTTCCTCAAGGTGGATTTCAAGCATACAATCATGGAGGTTTGATAATGTTATGTTCAAGCTTTCATATAAATATATTCAATTACATTCCAAATACATTAGCATATCTATTGAATTGCATAGCTTCATTGCTAGATTCATTTCTACTACTTCCTAGCATTCTCCTAGTTCAATTTCAATATTAAGGTTGATTCCAAACTAGGGTTTGACAAAGGAAAACCCCCCAAACAAACAAAAAAAACCATTTTTCTTGCCGGCACAGGTGTGGAATCTCAGATCTAAGAGTGAATTTGGATACCCTTTTCGGCAATCTTTCAGGATTTGTGAATAGAATCGGAATCAGACTTCAAATAAATAATGTGGTCTTTGACCTTTTAAAAGGTCAAAGTTGACCTGTGTGAATTTGGAGAAAATATTTCTAGTTTTTGTCCACCTCGGCATTTCTAGTCCAGAACAAGTGACAGAATCTTCAAAAAGTTCATACAGAAGCCAGAATTCAACATTTTCCAAATCTACCCTAATTCAAGGTTAGTATTTGCACTTCAATTATTTCAAATTTCAAGATTAATCTAATTATAAGGGAAATATAGGGTTTCTCTCTCTCTCTCTCTCTCTCATATTCTTCATAGATTGATTCAATTGTGTATCAACCTCTTGGTTGATCAAATTGGATCTCTCCATTGGGAATTTGGATTTAGGAGTGAATCTCACATTTTCCCCCACACACATACACAAATAGTGGTGATTCTAAATTAGCTCTATTCATTTTGGTGAACCCAACTAGCTTACTCTCTTTCTTTTTGGTGTTAGATTTACATTTTTGCTCTTGCATCTATACTTCAAAAAATCAAAAAAATCTATATATTGAATAAAATACAAAAACATATTTCTTGCATTTTTATTTATCATGAAGATTGTTAAGATGTTTTGGTGCATAATCATATTTGTTATTAATCTTCTTCTAGAATCTATTTATAATGCATATGATGTTTATGAGGGTATTATTCATTTCATAACATTGACGACCCTTCACTTTGCTCTTGCTTATGCTTTTGTGAAGTTGACTGATACTAGTCTACCTACATTTAAAACTTTTCTTAGGGATTTATGTGGTAGCCTTATTCATCTTTTGGATTATGTGAACAATTTGGTAGATGATACACCATCTCATAATCTTCCTAATCTTCATCCTAATCCTATTAATCCTCCTCTTCATCCTAATCTTCCTATCCTAATACCCAATTCCCCATCTGTTAGTCCTCGCTCTTCACGTACTTATGATGGGATTCAGGCTATAGTGCAAGATGCAGATGTGCAAGATTTCTTTGATTTACCTCCTCTTGTTCAGGATGTTATTCAAGGATAGGATAAAGAAACTTCTTCCAAACCTATTATCCCACCTTATACAACTTTTACTCATGAACATGATAAACAATCACCTCCTGTAGAAGCTTTGCATACTATGTACACTGTTGGATATAATATGGTGAATAAACAAGGCTATAAAGGTTTAGGGTTAGGAGTTAATGAACATGGTATTAAATTACCTCCTAAACTAGATATGTGTGGTGTTGGAAATTTTAAATCTCAAGTCAATTTAAGTGGTGTGGATCTTCATCCTCCCCTTAATGCTCATCTCTCTACACCTCTAATGGATAATCCTAACACTCGTTAAGAAATTGCTAAAATAGTATATGTGGAGCTAATGAATTCTAAGAAGGAAAGATTTAGACCTATACCTATTGATGCTTTGTGTAAATTTAAATGTCCTTTCCACTATCCTAATACTCATTTGCTTGCCGATTGTAGCAACTTCAAATTATATGTTAGGGATAGGGCTATGTGTGGTATTATACCTTTTTCTCACACCATCTTACAACTTCCTCATAATTTTGATATAGGGGATTCCCCACCACTAGAGCTAGAGTAAATGTTCCTATCCTCTTGTTTCATGACTAGGGGGCAAGAGGCATCATTTTATCCAATCTTTTAGGATCCATTAGGTCTTTTTATTAAGATTTAATTGGTATTCTTTATGTTTCTTTCTTCAATAGTCTTGCATGATGTTTTTATCCATTCCTAGGAATTATATTTTCTTCTTAGAACATCTTTTCTAGGACATGTGTTTTGTAAAAATATCCCTTGTCTTTCATCCCTTGGGGGGAAAGGTTCTTCCTTCCTTCTCTTTTTCTAAGGGAACTTCTTTCCTTAGCTTAAGTGCTATTTGTTTATATTGCAATATTATTTCATCATATTGATAGATATTTTGACTATGGATAACCTTCTTATCTAAGAAGTTGTTGTCCTAGGTCATCACTTCTTCTCTATGTTGCAAATTATGTTTAATATTAACTTTTACCCTTGCTTTGGTGTTAGAGTTGTTTCCCTCATTCCAAAGATTCCTCTTGCTCTTCTTCATAGGGGGCTTGATGATTGAATCTTTGTTCCCACCTTTTGAGAGATGATATCTTATCTAAACACACTCTTCTTTTGTGGGGGTCTTGGTGATAAGATATTTTTCCTTGAGGATCCTTTTCCATAAGTGACATATCCTTTTCACAATTATCTATACTCTTGGATGTAGGGGTCAATATCTCTCGCGAAGGATATACTATACATTATTGTAAATAGGATATCTCCTTGCTTTGCGAAGTAGGTATCCTCTTCCATCTTTGTTCCTACACTTGGGGGGAAAAGATGCCTTATCCTTCTTTTCTATCTTCAAACATTCAGACATGGAGTCACAAATATGGGTTGTGAGTTTGGTAGAAGTACTTTAGCCTTGGAGGCTTGGTATGATTTTCTACCTTATTCAAAACTATGCATTGTTATTTCATTTGGTATTCTCTTCTTTTCTAGGGACTCACCTCTTTCGTTGGTTAAGCAATATCTATCTATTATGTGATATCCAATCATAAATGAAAATTATGGTTTGCATTTACGGACCTATGTCCTTTATGCAAACCTTATTTGTTGTTTGACATTGGGTTTCCATGGTTGATACATCTCTCACCTTGGAAACTAAATAGTGTGCTATCCTTCATTAAGGGTTACTTTCTTTTCACTTATTGCATGATATCTCTTTACATTCATCCCTTCCATGGCCTCATAGGAGCTGTGACCTTCTTGGCTTGGACTGGGTGTTTTCTATGGATATTGTCTTGATGTTGAAGAAGGCTTTATCCTTGTTCTTTCTTTCCTTAACATGACAAAATAGTATGTTTTTCTCCATATTAAGGAGTGGGGAATATATGGGGCCTCCCTTATACTATAGTTTTTTATTTTTATATGCTAAATCTTGGAAGGTAATGCACATAAGTTTCTAAATCTTGAGGAGACACGCATTTTTCAAATTTTTCAATATGCTAAATCCTCTGAAGGTAACGCACATAAGTTGCTAAATCCTAAAGGGAGACGCATTTCCAATTTAAAATATGCTAAATCTTGGAAGGTAACACACATAAGTTGCTAAATCCTGAAAAGACATGCACCTATATGCTATATCTTCCAAAGGTAACGCACATAAGTTGCTAAATCCTGAGGAGACATGCATTTCATATTCATAGTGATACAAGAAGGTGGATTTATGGATATTCTAGAAGCCATAAGAAGATGAATTACAATTGTAAGCATAGTTTATGGGTGAACCTATTGGGCTCTCCATCCAGGGTGATTCACGATAAGGTAGGCATCTTACCGGACAAGGTAATCATTTTCACTTTTCTCTCTTTTTGTTTTCATGCTAGTAGGACTGGATGATGAAGCTATGTTGTCAATAGTGTTTCTCTTGTCTTTCTTATATAATAATTGATGATGTTATGATAGCTTTCCAAATATCATATTGGTATGAGAAATATTTCTTAGCAAGGTTTCTTATGCTAATTGATTTGGGTTGTTTAGTACTAATCTGTTGGTGAATAGATTTGTCTTCTTCTTTTTAAATAAGAATAAATAAAGACCCTATGTTTTTTAGGACAAACTATTCATCGAAAATTGGGTAAGCACATGAAGTTACTTCCCTCTAAATTCTTAAGGTACAGCTCCCTTGTATGATATTCAAGGAATTATCAATAATGAAATTAACTTATACACTTTTAACCTGGAAGTCTAGAAGGACCACTCACATACTCTTGGGTATGGAGGTGATTTATAGAATTAACATCTAAAAGAATCACCTATGAGGAAAAATAATGCCTATTAAATACTTTAGAAATATTACAACCTAAAGAATAACTTAAGAAAAATAAACTAGAAAGAAATCGTAAGTAATTGAATATGAATAATACATGCACAGATTCAAATATACAAATTTCCAAAGCAATCCATATATTCTAGATTCAATTCAAAGATCAAAATCATACTAAGCATCCATGTATTCATAAAGATTAGATCAAAGTCTCATAAAAAATTAGTCACCAGCTATTTCGAAAAACAAAAACTATAATCTATCTATTTCAAAAAGAAAAGTATCTACTTCTATCCCCTTATCTATTTTCTCACCCCTTTTTAGTCTAGTGCCCCATCATTAATAGTTTCATGTCCGAGAAAGCCTCCAGAATAACCTAGCTTCTTGAACAACAAAAAAGAAACTGCTTAAAACCAGTTATACAAACAGAAACAGAGTTCAATGTATGTGCTGCTTAAAACATAAAACTAAAAAGAACTTGTCCCGAGAACTACAAGCTCTTTCCAGGTTCATCTGGCATGGCAGTCTTCACAAGTTTCCATGACCAAAATACATTAGCCAATTCCTGCACCAGTTGGATATATAAATTCTTTAAGCTTTTAGCTTCACCCGAGTGGCGTTCTTCTCCCATCTCAGTTCCTTGATTCTCTCCACTTGTTTCGGTAACCATCCCCTATTTAATAGCAACATGGACTCCATGTTGGCAATTCTAGTGAAATCTTGAACTATTAACACATCATTCTCCCCGAGGGAATGCATGGTGTTAGTGAAGACCTTAACCATAGCATCTACATCAATATTACCTTCATCAATTTGTATAATGCTTGAAGGGTTCACAATTTTAATATCTTTTATAGCATCCACATGCATATCAAGGACTTCCTTTTCCATTTCCTTGGCTTGTGAAATTGTGGCTTTGAACAGTGTATGCTTCCATCCAAAGTTCTATTTTAAGATGAAGAGAATACATGGATCAACTAGCTTCATTGGATTTTCAATCAAAAACTTAGTTACACCATAGCTCTCTATTTCCTAAACCTGAAATATAATTGCCTCACACTTTTCTTCTTCTACCTCCCAACTCAGAACTGGCATTTGAATCTCACCAAGTAACCCCTCTCCATCCAAATAGGTAGAAATGAATTCATGAATGAAGGTGATTCCTTAGTGACAATGTTGCTTACCTAGGATGTGACTACCTCCATTAAAGCTCTACCTTGCTGCACTTGTTTCACCAATTTTTGGTTCTCAACTAAATTTGGATCAAAATCCTCCGAAGACTAAGCCAACAAAAGTATCGCATCATCAGCAAGCAAGGAAAGGAATTCTTCCATAGTGGAAACTAGCCACTTCAACTTGTGTTTCTCCCTTCCATCCTTTTGTGACTACCCTAGCATGTGATCTGCCAAAAATTTAAATAGATGGTCCTTGGAATCTCTATTTAGAACTCTGAGTTCCATTTTTGTGATCTCAAAATCTTTGGCTTCCAGTTCCTAAATCCCTTCCTTAGGTTTGAATGTGGCTATCTCCGCAATCACCTTTCTAGTTGATGGATTGGTTGATAATCTAGCATCAGTCTTCATCTTTTTTTATTTAGGAGTCTGAGTAGCATACTTGGTAACAATTTCCTAAATGGGCAACACAACAGGTTTGTAAGTGTTTCTCCTTTTTACCATTTTAGTTAGCCGGGGAGGAATTGAACTAGCAACCATTCGATGATCGAGCATTTTGGCTGGAGTATTTTTTACTTGAGAAACCTCTATATCCATGATAAGAGTTTCTTGATCTTTATCTGTCTCATTTGGTTGAAATGAGATGTCCCCCTCAATTTCATCATCCAAGTAATCCAGTCCTAAGGCTGCCATTTCTGAATGCTTCTCTAATCTTATTCTTGGTCTTGACCTCCTAGCAGTAGGATGTCCACTTGAAAGCACCTTTTTCTTGGGAGATGTAACCTTCCCTACATTGGAAACCACATGAGATGCATTAGAAGAAGTATGTTTTACATTTTTAAAGGTCAACTTTGTGCTAGATTTTCCAAGAGGTGAATTCACAATTTCCTTCTTTTTCTTCCTTGCCAACCAGCTTTCTACGACTTCTAAAATAGTTTGAGCCCTTAGTTTTATATCATCTTCTTCTACCCTATTCCAATCTATGTCTAGGAAGCTTACTACTTGCACATTACCATCTTCTAAAACTATAGCTTAAGCACTATCCTCTTCCACACCTTCAATATCTAGATTTAACTGCAACATTTTAATTTATGAGATCGTAAGTCTAGACAGATCTCTTTTCCATATTACTCCTTCATTTTTGAGGTCTTTCCATAAGTCTTCCAAGTGTGAACTAGGTGAGGGGTAATTACTTAGGTTCAAGACCTACCTGGCAAAACCCTTATTATCAAAACCTCTTCTCATCTTGTAGAACTACAAATGAAAACTCAATAAATTGCTCCCAATTATAGAAGCGTCTATCATATTATTGCAAGTCAAATTACCAATCTTTACTAGAAACATAGAAAACCATTTTTCCTCCGACAAGGCACTTTTAACAACCACAAATAGCTACCTACAAATTTATGCTAAAATGAAACAATCAAAGGCCAACCTTGGGAGCTTAATAGGTTCATCATCAAAACCTCTGACCTAGATATAGGTAAAGTACATAAACTAAGTATAGAGACTTCCATAAGTCTGAATCACTTTCTGTGCTTCTAATGAAACTCTCTGATCTGGAAAGCCTACCAATTGTTGACATAGTTTACCAAAGAAAACATCATGAAGTCTCCTATAGTTTTCTAGAATTTTATCCCTCCTTACCAAAGAGAAATATTCATAAATGAATAAATCTTCATTCTAGCAAACATGATGTATAGGAGACAAGTCTTGTGTGTAGGCTAAATAGTATATCAGGTATGAAGACATATTGAAATTTTGCCTGGTGCCCTAAGCTTGCTTGAGTTGATCCCTTAGTGAAATAGCAATAATTTATGCCCAGTCAATGTGTTGCCTTCCTTCTAAGACTATTTCAATGAAATGAAACATCCATTCTTTGTAAAGAAGAACCTATTATGAACCCTTAATTCAATGGAGTAGCACGATCACATCATGAATGTGAGGTTTCATGTGATCCTTTGTAAGAACCTTAGGAAACCATGAACCTCCTTTGTAATTAGTTCAGGTCCATTTCATGGCTAGATGACTCTAGTTTCTATTTGCATTTTCCCTATATTGAGCCAAGGATTTCGTAGGAGTAAAACTAGCAAGAGACTCCTCTAGAATTTTGAAGACAACAATAATAGTTTTCCTATCAACTGGCATGAGGGTTTGTCCATCTGAATTCAAAATGCACTTAGACTTCACATCATACCTATTTATACATTGTTGAATTATTTATGTGCATACGACTGATGGTGGAAAAGTTGTGGCTTCTAATAGTCCACTTGACATAAACTCTAAGCTCTGGTCTTCCCCTGCATGGTTTGTAAGGTCTACTACCATTTTGTCTACCTGTATTCCTAACAAGTCTATATTCAAGATAATAGGGGATTGAGATTGAAAATTTTTAACATTTCATAAGAAATGTAAACTAGACCTGATCATTTTCCTAGAAATAAAAACACAGGTGCTTCCTTCCCTCTTGAATCATTGTATCTAGTAGCAATAGGAAATAAGAGAAGGCTCATAGAAGCTAACTATTTCACGCAGACCTGGAAAAACAAATCCTTCACCACACTTGAGACTCTGCAGAAAACAAGACTAGGAGAGAAAAACTTACAAAGCTGTTTATGTTTTTTGGAGGGTTACTGCCTGAAAATATAGACTTAAATGAGCATAAGGTGGAGGCATTAATTTCAAATGATGTGAAAAAATAATGACGTAGGAAAAGGACATCCTCGTAACCTACCACCTTCAATAACTTAATTTTTCCTCAAATAATATCCCCCACTCATGTCAAAGATCTCATTAATTCCCCTCCGTAAACTTTCATTGATTTATTTCATGAATTCCGTGAAATAAAAAAAAACTGCTGCTCATTAAAACATAATTATTTCAATGCTAGCTCATTGCTACAGGTCCCACCACTTGTCCTTACATTAATGACTCTACCTTCAAACTCTCATTGAACCTCTTCAAACTACTTTGAACCAGAGTTCAAAGTGGTTCGAAGTGGTTCACCATCCAAAGCTTACGTAGGCCAGGGCCCACCTGCATAAAACAAACATTAGAAAATAAAACATTTATTGAACTACTTTGAACTACTTTGATCCAGAGTTCAAAGTGGTTTGAAGTGGTTCAGGAAGGGTATAAACTTTGAAAAAGGTTCACCTAAAGGAAAACCGGACTTGAACTTGGTAAAGTTAAAGATGAATTCTTGACAATTTTGAAGGTCATGGGCGCTTTGAAGGATTCTTGTATAGAAAGACTACCAAAGGGATTCGTTAAATGAACTTCACATAGTGGACTCATCAAGGTCTTTGACACTTCAATAATGGTGACTCTAACTGACCCTAACATTAGCTGTAACTGGGGATTGCATATTGCTCAATGTGCAAAGGACTCTGGTAAATTGGTTTTGTAGAAAACACTAACAAAGGGAAAGAAAACTAGACAACTACGACACACCAAAAAGGAAAACTGGGAAACTACCTACTATGTACATAAGAACTGATTGAAGAAAAACACTAGAGCTTGCATAACTTAAGGTCTTGTCCATTGTAGATAAAAGGCAGATTCATGCCATCTAGGTAAGATAACCGAAAAGCATTGGAACCAAGGGCTTCAAAAACAATGAATGGGCCCTTCCATAAGGACTCAAATTTTCTGTGAGCACCTTTAGGAGCTCGTCTCTTATCCCATTGCAGCACCTCATCGCCTTCCATAAAGTTATGAGGCCACATCCGCATATCAAAAATCTACTTCACCTTCAACTGATGCTTCGTGATATGATCTACTAATTCCTCCCTTTCTTCTTCTAGTCTACTGAAATGCATAACCCATTTCTCTAGAGGATCTTTAAAGTATTGATCTTCAATGATAGCTTGAAGCTTAGCTGAGGAGAGTTTTAAAGGCAAAGAGACATGTGCTCCTATCCCATATACAAGTTCAAAGGGGGCCATTCTGATTTCTCTTTTCAAAGTGGTTCGATCTTCCCACAAGGCTTCAAACAACTTCTTATGCCACTCCTTGGGATTATCATCCATCAACTTCTTCATGATTGTTACTAGGTTCTTATTACTAGATTTGGCTTGACCGTTCCCTTGTGGAAAATAATTAGAAGAATGTGCTAGAGAAATGCCATGCTCATAATAGAAAGCCAAAATATCTTCAGAGGAAAAGTATGTAGCATTGTCTGCTACTATCTTAATAGGCACACCAAACCTGACAAAAATGTAATTTAGAAGGAAATCACAAACAACCTAAGAGTTTTCTTTCTTTGTGGGAATTGCTTCCACTCACTTAGTAAAATAATTAGTGGCTGTAAGAATATAAACATGTCCAGCACTATATGGTGGGTTTAAAGGGCCAACAAAATCTATTCCCCACTATTTGAAAGGTTCATCAACAATCACTGGTTTAAGAGGTAGAGCTACAAGATGAGGTCTTCCAGTAAAAAGCTAGCATTTCTCACAATTGCAAACATACTGGTACATGTCCTTGAACATGCCGAGCCAATAAAACCAATTTTGAAGAATCTTAAATGGAGTCATAGTTGAAGAATAGTGGCCTCCACAAGCCTCATCATGAAACACATTCAAAATTTCTTTATGTTGCTCACCATCCACGCATCTTAGAAAGGTTCCATCAATGCCCCTTTTGTATAATGTCCCCTAGGATATCACATAGTTACTTGCTTTTAACTTCAAGTTATGCCTCTCCTTATGGTTTAAATGACCAGGACACTCACCATAAGTAAGAAAATAGGCCATGTCTGAAAACTAGGGATCAGTTAAACTAACAAGTAATGTCATGGGTACTTCATCAATTTTCTCAAATGGGTGACCATTTTCTACTATTAGCTTGCATAAACCTTTCCCTCTTACCAAATTGGTTGGCTTTATCAGTAAGTCATATTCTTGATTTTTTTCTATCCAAATGGCTCTGTTATTCATACCAATCTCTTTCTGAGTCAAAATACTCTTCACCACAGTGTTGTGAACGAGGACTGTACAATGGGAATGCAAAATATAATACCTGAACTGTTTCAACCACTTTCACCATGGTGAAGGAATGTTTTTCCATCTAAGATTACTTGAGCTCATGCCTTTTGAGGGGAATTCTCATGAAAGGTATTGGTGCTTCCTGTCCTTTCTCATCTTTCTATGTTAATATACCAGATAGTATGTGTTTGGAAGCGTAGCAATATATGATAAAATCCTTCTTGAAATTAGGACTCTTCAACATGGGTGCTTTAGATATCACATCCTTAATGTCTTTGAAAGCTTTGTGCCCATTATCATTCCACTTAAAAGGAATTTTCTCACTCATCATATCAATCATATGTTTAGTAATTTATGAGAATTTAGGAACAAAAGCACGCAAGAAATCCACCTAGCTGAAAAGGGACTGCAATCCACTTCTACTTAAAGGAAAGCTAAGCTATTGAATCACCTTAACCCTTTCAGGATCAATCTAGATACCATTCTTTGAAACTATATGACACAGTAGTTTTCCTTCCTCCACAAAGAATGTCAACTTTTTGGGGTTCAGAGATATGTCGTGACTCCTACATCTCAAAAGCACAATTTCAAGATCTTTTAAATGTTGATTCCTCTTCTTAGAAAATATAGTGAGATCATCTAAATACACCGCTATGATTTTATTCTGGAGATCCTCAAAAGAGGAGTACATTGCCCTTTGGAAAGTGGCACCTACATTGATCAGCCCAAAGTGCATACGATTATATGCATAAGTTCCCCATAGGGTGATGAAAGCTATTTTATGCTGATCAGTTTCTGCCACACTGATTTGATTGTATCTAGAATAGTCATCTAGCATAGACATAACTTTAGCTCCGAAAATTGCTTGAAGCACATGCTCCATCATAGGTAAGGCATAATTATCTTTCAAGCTTGCCTCATTAAGATTATGAAAATCTACATAGATCTTGATTTCACCATTCTTCTTTCTCACAGGGACTATATTGGTGATCCATGTCAAATGGTGGATGGGGTAAATGATCCTTGCTTGTAGCATTTTTTTAACTTCCTTTAATATGGCCTCTGACACTTTCAGATTGTAGTTCCTTAGTTTCTAGAGAAAAGGAGTAATGTAAGGTTTCAAAGGGATCTGATGTTCAAATTGACCTCCCTTGAAGTTCTTTAAGTCTTCATACCCCTAGGCAAAAACATCTTTGTACTCCATGAGCAATCTCTTCAAGTCTTCTTTCTCAGACATGGTACAAGTCAGACCAATAGAAATCCATCTTGGATTATCTTGCTCTCCTATGTCAATCTTATCATATTCCTTGGCATTATGTACATGGGATATCTTTTCCTTAATAGTACTATCATCTTTTCTTCTGAACACATGTTACAGAGATACAAGGCCCTTGGGGATCTTATTACCCTTCAGCTGGATCACTCCTTCACTACCTACAACATCTTCATAGACTTCTTTCCATTCTCCATATGATCCTTGAAAATAAACATCAGAAAAACCTGCAACACATTCTAAGAAATCTCTAAGCTAAGAATCATTATCGAAAACTTGCCAATATTCTACATTGTCGGGAACTCTAGGTTTGTAAATCATCTCAATCTGGTATTTTTGAGTCTTAAAATCTGGATGAGGCAATAAAAGTGAGGCTAACACCACCAAGGCATCTACTCTAGTATTTTGAGCTCTTGGTATAAATTCTATAGAAAAAAGCATCAAAGAAATCCAGCTCATCCCATACCAAATTTCTATAATGTTTTAACTTCTCATTCTTAACAAAAATTGTCCTTTCACTTGCTTCACAATTAACTCTGCATCACCCCTCACTATCAACTTTTTGACTCCCCTCAACTTTGCCTCCTCCAATCCCAAAAGTAGGGCTTTGTACTCTGTAGTATTATTGGTATTTTTGAAATCTAACTTGAAGGAAAGACGGATACACTCTCTATCAGGAGGAAAAAGAACTACCCCTGCACCAAAACCTAAATTAGAACAGCTACCATCGAACTCCATCTCCCATATATTTTCTTCTTTCGGAGGTGAAACTTCACCATCTTGTCTGAGATCAGCTAGAATAACATAATTACCAAAATGGCACTCCTCATATAGGATTTGAGCTTTTGGATTGTCTGAGGGCACCAAAATATACTTATTTTTAGGCTCAAGTTCAAGTTTAACTTTCCTTTTACCAACTAGAATCATGGCCTCTAACCAGTCCATCTTAATATCACCTCCTAAATCTTTGCAAAATGTTCTACAAAGTAACATGCCATAACTGGATGGGATGTCTACCACTAGAATAGTCAATTTTAGATGCTTGTCAGGGTAAGCAACAAGAATGGCCTGGGCATCTTTGACCTGACCCATTAACGGTACTTGTTTCCCATCCATAAAATAACAATGACCATAAATTTTAGTTAAAGTAAGACCAAGGGCTCTAGCTACTGAGGCTGGCATGATATTATCTGATGCACCAGAGTCAATAATGCAATTACTGAGTTTTTGGCCATTTAGAAGTAAGGAGATATAGAAGGGATTTGGATTTCTTTCTTCTATTTCACTCTCAATGGAATTAACCAAAGGGTGTTCTTCAGGAGTCTGTGGAGTATCCTGGGGTTTGAAAACTAGGGGTTCTTCAATTGTAGTCACCTCACATACAAGGGATTTATCTATTTTGGGATTTGAACTTGACTCCCCTTTAACATACTGGATGAGTTTGTCTACTTCTTTAGGGTTCATTTTAAGGTATTCTGCAAGGGAGATGGAGATTGTACTTGTTTTATAGAATTCTACAAAAATCAAATGAAGAAGAAGAAAATGAACTACCTCTTGGTAAAATCTTTACTTAAAGGCCCTTTGGAACTATAGGAGTCTCTCTACCTCCAGCTTCTTTGCACCTAGCATCAGCATTAGTAGCAATCAAACTAGGGACAAACCTTCTATGTTCTCTGATTTCTTATCAAGATCGCACAAGCAGGATCTTGCAAGGTGGCCAAGACACTTTCCCCTCTATCAGAGCCTGGCTCATACTCTAGATAAAAAGAACTAGATAAACCAATATCAGGATAATCCTTCTCCTCTTGAACCTCTTCTATTCTGATGGTATCCTTTGTGGAATTAATTTGAAGACACCTTAACCAATCTGAACAAGATTCACAATCATGATTAGTTGTTAGATGAAAGGAACACATTGTTTCTCTGGGTGCAGGTTCAATTTGCAACCTAGGTTGTGAACTTGGAAAGAGAGGAGTCTTTCCTAAAGGTTGATTATATTATCTTTGACTAACATCTTGATAAGGGGACTAATATGGAGAACTCACCTTATTTTGTTGTCTCTTGAGTAGAGCCATGTCATTCATTAACCTCTGCATTAGAGGATCTGTTGTCGTAGAAGAAGACATATTTCTTAGAGCCTGAACCTCTCTCTTCCGCTTCCCAGTTATTATGAGAGTATCTTCTAACTAAATAGCTTTTGTCTGAGTAGTGGCCAAGTCTACCACTCCATCTTTCAACAAGTGGAAACTTATGTCAGGTGGAACTACATTTAAGAAGAAAATCTTCTTATTTTCATCACTCGGTGTAGAGTTGGCTAGTATCCTTAGCAAGGTTCTATTAAACTTAGCTACGAACTCATGCATAGGCTCATGCATCTCCTTCTTCATCTAACTAAGCTAAAGCAATAAAGATATCTCATTATTAGGTGTTTTGAATCTCCTTTCAAAAGAATTTTTCATGTCAATCCAATTTCTGACCAAGCCATTGGGTAAATGACTGAACCAGTCCGCTGCAGTGTCGACCAAAGTTCTGACAAAAAGCCTCACTGCAACTTCTTCAGTGGGAACACTCATAACACAACAGGAAGTATGAAAGGTGCTTAAATGATCATCAGAGGTTACTTTTCCATCTCCATTAAACTTGGGTAGAACCTGGTTAGCACCTTTAGGCAAGTTTGTAGGTTGATTAACTCCTAAGTTTAGGGGGCCAATATTTTGACCCCAAGGTTGATTGGCAGCCATGTTGGGCAACTAAAAATTCAAGGGCTAAATATTGAGGATAGTAGATACCACAGTACTAGGTTTTATAATAGCTTGGAAAAGAGGTGGAACAACTGGGCAAGGTGGGGGTGAAGATGGTCTACTAAAAGTTCAATTTTTCTTCTTCCTACGAGTATTAAGATCAGGCATGAAACTAAGATTCTTCAAAGCTTCAAAGTCTTCATCAACCAACCCTCTACTCCTATCACCTCTCATGTATCTCTTTTCTGCCAATTTCAATGTCCAAGAAAGATCTTAATTTCTTGTTGGGACTTGTGCAAGTTGATCTACTATGACTACTTCACGAGCAACTGGTATTCCCCTCAGTCGCTTTGTTATTTCTTCTTCCTTCCCAAGCACTTCTCGAACTTGATGAAATTGTTGGTTACTGCATCTAAATCTCCATGCTACTTCAGCAAGGCTTGAGATTATGTCTTCTTGTGTGTCTCCAAATTCTAGGTTAGGTTGAAGCATAGGTAACACATTGTTATGTGGCAACATCATCTTGTAGCATTGTAATAAATAGAGAATCTGATATTTAATACTGGACTCTCCCCAATAGAGTCACCAAAAATCTATTGGCGAACAGATTTGTCTTCTTCTTTTTAAATAAGAATAAATAAAGACTCTATGTTTTTGAGGACAAACTATTCATCAATAGTTGGGTAATCACATGAAGTTACTTCCCTCTGAATTCTTAAGGTATAGCTCCCTTGTATGATATTCAAGGAATTATCAATAATGAAATTAACTTATACACTTTTAACCTAAAAGTGCAGAAAGATCACTCACATACTCTTGGGTATGGAGGTGATTTATAGAATTAATTAGCTAAAAGAATCACCTATGAGGAAAAATAATGCCTATTAAATACTTCAGAAATATTACAACCTAAAGAATAACTTAAGAAAAATAAACTAGAAAGAAATCGTAAGTAACTGAATATGAATAATACATGCACAGATTCAAATATACAAATTTCCAAAGCAATCCATATATTCTAGATTGATTCAAAGATTAAAATCATACTAAGCATCCATGTATTCATAAAGATCAAATCAAAGTCTCATAAAAAATCAGTCACTAGGTATTTCAAAAAACAAAAACTATAATCTATCTATTTCAAAAAGAAAAGTATCTACTTCTATCCCCTTATCTATCTTCTCACCCCTTTTTAGTCTAATGCCCCAACATTAATAGTTTCATGTCTGAGAAAGCCTCCAGAAAAACCTAACTTCTCAGACAATAGAAAAGAAACTACTTAAAACCAATTATACAAATAGAAATAGAGTTCAATGTACATGCTACTTAAAACATAAAACTAAAAAGAACTTGTCCTGAGAACTATGAGCTCTTTCCAGGTTCATCTGACATGGTAGTCTTCACAAGTTTCCATGACTAAAATACATTAGCCAACTCTTGGGCCAGCTGGATATGTAAATTCTTTAATCCTATTAACTTCACCTGGGTGGCGTTCTTCTCCCATCTCAGTTCCTTGATTCTCTCTGCTTGTTTTGGTAATTGTCCCCCTGTTTAATAGCAACATGGACTCCATGTTTCCAACTCTAATGAAATCTTGAATTTATAACACATCATTCTCCCTGAGAGCATGCATGGTGTTAGTAAAGACCTTAACCATAGCATATGCATCCCTGTTACCTTCATCAATTTGTAGAATGCTTGAGGGGTTCACAATTTTAATATCTTTTAGAGCATCCACGTGCATATCCAAGACTTCCTTTTCCATTTCCTTGGCTTGTGAGATTGTAGCTTTGAATAGTGTATGCTTCCATCCAAAGTTCTATTTTAAGATGAAGAGCATACATGGATCAACTAGCTTCATCAGATTTTCAATCAAAAACTTAGTCACATCATAGCTCTCTATTTCCTGAACCTCAAATACAATTGCCTCACACTTTTCTCCTTATGCCTCATGACTTGGAACCAGCATTTGAATCTCACCAAGTAACCCCTCTCCATCTAGACAAGTAGAAATGAATTCACGAATGAAGGAACTTCCTTCAGTAACAATGTTGTTTACCCAAGATGTGACTACCTCCATTAAAGCTCTTCGTTGCTACACTTGTTTCACCAATTTTTGGTTCTCAATTGAATTTGGATCAAAATACTATGAAGACTGAGCCAATGGAAGTATCCCACCATCAGCAAGCGAGGAAAGGAATTCTGTCATTAGTGGAAACTAGTTGCTTCAAACTCATGTTTCTCCCTTCCATCCTTTTTTGACTGCCCTAGCATGTGATCTGCCAAAAATTTAAATAGATGATCCCTAGAATCTCTATTTAGAACTCTGAGTTCCATTTTTGTGATCTCAAAATCTTTGGCTTCTAGTTCTTGAATCCCTTCCTTAGGTTTGAATGTGGCTATCTCCGTAGTCACCTTTCCAGTTGATGGATCGGTGGATAATCTAGCATCAGTCTTCATCTTTTTGGCTTTAGGAGTCCAAGTAGCATACTTGGCAACAATTATCTTCATGGGAAATGCAATAGGTTTGTAAGTGTTTCTCCTTTTTACCATTTCAATTAGCCAGGGAGGAATTGAACTAGCAACCATTCGATGATCGGGCATTTTGGCTGGAGTATTTTTGACTTGAGAAACCTCTATATCCATGATAAGAGTTTCTTGATCTTTATCTGTCTCATCTAGTGGAAATGAGATATCCCCCTCAATTTCAACATCCAAGTAATCCAGTCCTAAGGTTGCCATTTCTGAATGCTTCTCTGGTCTTGTTCTCGGTCTTGACCTCCTAGCAGTAGGATGTCCACTTGAAGGCACCTTTTTCTTGGGAGACGTAACCTTCCCTACATTGGAAACCACATGAGATGCATTAGAAGAATTATGTTTTACATTTTTAAAGGTCGACTTTGCGCTAGATTTTCCAAGAGGTGAATTCATAGTGTCCTTCTTTTTCTTCCTTGCCAACCAGCTTTTTGTGACTTCTAAAATAGTTCAAGCCCTTAGTTTTATATCATCTTCTTCTACCCTATTCCAATCTATGTCTGGGAGGCTTCCTACTTGCACATTACCATCCTCTAAAATTGTAGCTTCGACACTATCCTCTTCCACACCTTCAATATCCAGATTTAACTGCAACATTTTATTTTGTGAGATCGTAAGTTTGGACTGATCTATTTTCCATATTTCTCCTTCATCGCTGAGGTCTTCCCATAAGTCTTCCAAGTGTGAACTAGGTGAGGGGTAATTACTTAGGCTCAAGACTTGCCTGGAAAACCCCTTATTATTGAAACCTCTTCTCATCTTGTATAACTGCAAATGAAAACTCAGTAAATTGCTCCCAATTATAGAAGTGTCTATCATATTATTGGAGGTCAAATTACAAGGTGCTTTGAACAACCACAAACAAGTGCTTGCAAATTTTTGCTAAAATGAAACAATCAAAGGTGAACCTTAGGAGCTTAATAGGTTCATCATCAAAACCTCTAACCCAGATATAGGTAAAGCGGGGAAACTGAGTATAGAGACTTCCATAAGTCTAAATCACTTTCCATGCTTCTAATGAAACTCTCTGATCTAGAAAGCTTGCCAATTGCTGACATAGTTTACCGAAGAAAAAATCATGAACTCTCCTATAGTTTTCCAATATTTTATCCTTCCTTAACAAGGGGCAATATTCATAAATGAATAAATATTTGTTCTAGGGAACATGTTGTATAGGAGAGAAGTCTTGTGTGCAGGCTAAATAGTATATCAGGTATGAAGACATATAGAAATTCTGCCTAGTGCCCTGAGCTTGCTTGAGTTGATCCTTTAGTGAACTAGGAATAATTTCTACCTAGTCATTGTGTTTCCTTCCTTCTAAGACTATTTCAATGAAATGAAATATCCATTCTTTGTAAAGAAGAACCTATTCTGAACCCTTAATTTGATGGAGCAGCACGATCATGTCGTGAATGTGAGCTTTCATGTGATCCTTTGTAAGAAACTTAGGCAACCACGAACCTCCTTTGTAATTAGTTCAGGTCCACTTCCTGGCCACATGACTTTGATTTTTGTCTGCATTTTCCCTTATATTGAGCCAAGGATTTCGTAGGAGTAAAACTAGCAAGAGACTCCTCTGGAATTTTGAAGAAAGTAGCAATAGTTTTCCTATCAACTGGCACGAGGGTTTGTCCATCCGAATTTAAAATGCACTTAGACTTCACATCATACCTATTTATACATTGCTGAATTAGTTTCGGGCATACGATTGATGCTAGAAAATTTGCAGCTTCTAATTGTCCACTTGACATAAACTCTAAGCTCTGGTCTTCCCCTACACAGTTTGTGAGGTCTACTACCATTTTGTCTACCTATATTCCTAACAGGTCTATATCCAAGATAACAGGGGCTCAACATTGCAAATTTTTAACATTTCTGAAGAAATGTAAACTAGACCTCATCATTTTCCTAGAAATAAAAACATAGGTGCTTCCTTCCCTCTTGAATCAATATATCTAATAGCAATAGGAAATAAGAAAAGGCTCGTAGAAGCTACCTATTTCATGCAGACCTAGAAAAACAAATCCTTCACCACAGCCGAGACTCCACAGAAAACAAGACCAAGAGAGAAAAACTTACAAAGCTATTTATGATTTTTGGAGGGTTACTGCCCAAAAATATAGACTTAAATGAGCATAAGGCAGAGGCATTAATTTCAAATGATGTGAAAAAATAATGACGTGGAAAAATGATGTCCTTTTAAGCTACCACCTTCAATAACTTAATTAAATTTTCCTCAAATAATATCCCTTGCTCATGCCAAAGATCTCATTAATTCCCCTTGGTAAACTTTCATTGATTTATTTCATGAATTCTATCAAATCAAAAAAATCGCTGCTCATTAAAACATAATTATTTCATTGCCAGCTCATTGCTATAAGTCCCACCACTTGTCCTTCCATTAATGACTCTACCTTCAAACTCTCATTGAACCTCTTCAAACTGCTTTGAACCAAAGTTCAAAGTAGTTCAAAGTGGTTCACCATCCAAAGCTTACGTAGGCCAGGGCCCACCTGCATAAAACAAACATTATAAAATAAAACATTTATTGAACTACTTTGAACTACTTTAAACCAGAGTTCAAAGTGGTTGGAAGTGGTTCAAGAAGGGTATAAGCTTTGAAAAAGGTTCACCTAAAGGAAAACTATACTCAAACTTGGCAAAGTTAAAGATGAATTCTTGACAATTTT
Organism: Chamaecyparis obtusa; assembly: GCA_027943335.1. Lineage (NCBI taxonomy): Eukaryota > Viridiplantae > Streptophyta > Pinopsida > Cupressales > Cupressaceae > Chamaecyparis > Chamaecyparis obtusa. Next base: position 243,122 of record BSBK01009676.1, read on the forward strand.
GAAGGTCATGGGTGCTTTGAAGGATTCTTGTACAGAAAGACTACCAAAGTGATTTGTTAAATGAACTTCACATAGTGGACTTGTAAGGGTCTTTGACACTTCAATAATGGTGACTCTAATTGACCCTAACATAACCCTTGTTCTTTTGTATACTCTCATGTATGTATGTTGAGTTAGAATCCTTGGTCTGGGGGCTTATGTCTTCAGCTAAGTGTTATTTTATCTCATTTTGAATCCACTAGGATCTCTTCTCTCTTCTCCTTTACCAAGAGTTTGGATTGAGTCCATACTCTTGCTAAAGTGGGGGCTTAATGTATCATCTTAAAATGGAAGCACTTCCATGTTAAGAGTGTTTAGCCCTCTAAGTAAGTGTTTTAGGGTCATCTTTGCATTCTCCCTTGTCTTCCACTTCTTCTCTGCACTTGATTTCTTCATTCTAGGTGAAATTAGGGTTAAGGTCTTAAGGACTTTCCTAATTTTACCTCTTCCATGGCTCCATTTTCTAGGTAGGATTCAGAAATGAGACCTCCTAGTCCTTCATCATATCATTCAGAGGATTTTCTATCTATTCCTGACATTGGGTCTTGATCAGACATCAATTTCTAAGTTTCTAGCACCCCTGGAACTCCTGTTGTAGAATCTTGACAAAGTTAGGGTCTGAGGTCAAGGTCGACCTTGACCCTGACTAGCTCAAGGTTGACCTCAACCCTGACTAGCTTAGGGTTGACCTTGACCTTGACCCCTTCCCGCCAAGATTTTAAAATTGTCATTTACCAGTAATTTAGCTTTTAGAAAAGTTGTTTCTCTGCCTCTAGGTCGGCTGTTTCGGGCTCCAAAATGGTAAATCCTTTAATAGTATTTAATCAAGGTATATTTCCTAAAGGTGAGGACCTAATTGGGATTTAATTCTTCAAGGTGGCCCATCTAGAGGAGTGTGTCCTAGATCACTATAAAAGGAGGCCTTCCTCTCTCATTTTCACATCCATCCTTCACATTTAAAGCTCTCAAGCTCTCAAGGTGATCAAGCAAGCCTTTCATTCAAGTATTCAAGTCTTCTTCTTCATCCAAATTCTCCATTGAAGATCAAGGATTTAATCATTCAAGCTATTGAATGGATTTGGCTTAAGCATTCAAGATCTATCATTCAAACCCTAGATCTAGCCACCATAGTGGTGTGATCTTCCTTCAAGATCCTTTGTTCATCTTCAAGATTCATATCATTGTTTCCTCAATGTGGATTTCAAACATACAATCATGGAGGTTTGATAATGTTATGTTGAAGCTTTCATATCAATATATTTGATTACATTCCAAATACATTAGCATATCTATTGAATTTCATAGCTTCATTGTTAGATTCATTTCTACTACTTGCTAGCATTCTCCTAGTTCAATTTCAATATTAAGGTTGATTCCAAATTGAGGTTTGACCAAGGTAAACCCCCCAAACAAACAAAAAAAACCATTTTTATTGTAGGCACAGGTGTGGAATCTCAGATCTGAGAGTGAATTTGGATACCCTTTTTGGCAATCTTTCAGGATCTGCGAATAGAATTAGAATCAGACTTCAAATAAATAATGTGGTATTTGACCTTTTAAAAGGTCAATGTCGACCTATGTGAATTTGGAGAAAAGGTTTCTGGTTTTTGTCCACCTCGACATTTCCAGTCCAAAACAGGTGACAAAATCTTCAAAAAGTTCATACAAAAACTAGAATTCAGCATTTTCTAGATCTGTCCTAATTCAAGGTTAGTATTTGCACTTCAATTATTTCAGATTTCAAGCTTAATCTAATTATAAGGGAAATATAGGGTTTCTCTCTCTCTCTCTCTCTCTCTCTCTCTCTCTCTCTCTCTCTCTCTCTCTCTCTCTCTCTCTCTCTCTCTCATATTCTTCATAGATTGATTCAATTGTGTATCAACCTCTTGGTTGATCAAATTGGATCTCTCCATTGGGAATTTGGATTTAGGAGTGAATCTCACATTTTCCCCCACACAAATACACAAATAGTGGTGATTCTAAATTACCTCTATTCAATCTCATCATTGTGAAACATAGTCAAGTACACTTTGTAGTATCAAGATAAGTCAGCCTTTCCCTAGGTGCTATTGTTACCAACCTTGCTTCACTCATTCACAACACTTCAATAGATATAGTGATTTCCTAAGTAGAAACAATCTTACTAGTTAAGGTTTTGACATCAATGACAATACAACAATTGTTTCAATTATAGTTTCCAACATATTCATGCTACAGTTTTAATCTAGAGGATTAGATCTTTCCATTACACTTTCAATACATACACACACACATTCTATTTCAATTGGCTATTTGTGCAGGTGGAGATCAGCAAAACTAGGGTTTGACTAAGGAAAAACCCTATATAGAAACCACAAAACACCCTTTTTTTAGATATCTATAGTCCTTGTTTCAAGAATTGGGAGAGAGATCTGAGTACCTTTTTTGGTGAAATTCTAAGATCAGTGAACAAAGTTAAAGTCAACCTTCAAAATATTAATGTAGCCTTTGACCTTTTATCTGAGTCAAAGACTACCTGCCATCAAAAAGATGAAAGTTTTCTAGGTTTTCTCCATTATGGTTTTCTAGTCCCAGATCTCATTGCAGAATCTTCCAAAACACCGCACAAGCTACAAAAAAAAAGGTATTTCTAAATCTATTTCATGATGAGGTATATATCTTAACCTAATTAATTTTCAAGTATTTCCAGATTTACTTTACTTATGCTATTCCAATTCAAAATACATATAAATGAATAGTGTTGAATGTTAAGTACATTATTAAGACTCCATTTTTATACTGTTCAATAACAAAATCATGTAATACAATTAAGTCAACAACATGATGTCATAGAATCATCAATAAGTTACCCAATATATACCATATATCCATATCTTGCATATCCATCTCATCTTTATGTACATATCTTCATTCCTTTGCCATTTTCATTCTTCTGATCTTTGTACAACCATCATGATAAGTATAGTCAAAACTAGTTGACATCAAGGAAAATAAATTCACTAACTTAATTGCCATACATATCACTTTGGTAGCTCGATGGCCTTCAATCACTCTCTTTCACTTATCCACTCATTCCATCAAGATATTCAATCCATTGTAGGTTATCATCCTTTCGATGGCGCCATACTGTTTTTATCTTTTGATTTTCTTTCCTCCTAAAATATATGTTATTCCCCTATATATAAGTTCTGACTATCAATAATAAATTTTGATCTTCCTCAAAATATGTATTTCCCTTGTTTCATGTGCATGCATCTATATTATGTACATGTTCCATCCATTTACTGATATTAATATCTTTTCTACCACTACCTCATGTTCTTCGTGTTTCCCCTTTTGTGTTATGTTCCCACCATTCTTGCTTCTCTTGTGGATGCCAAGTGGAGTACGTAGTCTCCACTTATAGAGGAAGGGATTTGTGGAATCTCTCTCTCTCTCTCTCTCTCTTATATATATACATATATATATATATATATATATATATATATATATATATATATATAAACACACACATACATACATACATACATACATACATACATACATACATACATATATATATATATATATATATATATCTATATATATATATATATATATATATCTGTGTGTGTGTGTGTTTGTGTGTGTATGTATATGTATATGTATATATATATATATATATATATATATATATATATATATGTATACGTATATGTATATATATATATATATATATGTATATGTATATGTATATATATATATATGTATATGTATATGTATATATATATATATATCTATATCTATATGTATATGTATATATACATATAGATATATATATATATACATATACATATACATATACATATATATATACATATACATATACATATATATATACATATACATATACATATATATATATATATACATATACATATATATATACATATACATATACATATACATATATATATACATATACATATACATATACATATACATATACATATATATATACATATATATATACATATACATATATATATACATATACATATACATATACATATACATATACATACATACATACATACATACATACATACATACATACATATATATATATATATATATATATATATATATATATATATATATATATATATATATATATATATATATATATATATATATATATTTAGAAAGTAAAGTCCACCAAGATAACTAAGAGGGGGGGGGTGAATCAGTTATCAAATAACTATAACTTTTATCAACGTCAATAGCATTAAATCATGTGAGCAATATAATTACCAACCATAGAAAGATATTCATACACAGTAACATAATGACACAAGATATGTTGACTAGGGAGCCTCTTGATCAAAGAGTAAACCATGGTGGGAATGATGCCATGAAAGATGCACTAATATGAATATTCCTTGTGAAAGGATGGACTTTGTTAGGAGTCTTATGAAATACATTCAGTACATATGAATCCCTGGTAGTAGATTTTGAATCCTTGTTAAAAGATTCTAGCCATGTTAAGACTTATGGAAGACAGAAGGACCCACTACCCAAACAACTTTAGGGTAAGATCACTGAACACATTATCCAAATAATCTTTGTATTACTCAACAAAATAATCTGTTACCTCTTCTCTCACTATGCCAAACCGCACTCACTGTTACACTAGATCTCAATTTCAGATCTCTATACTTTGCATGTCTTCCCTTCACAATTTGCTTTCACATTTAGCTCTTTTCTTCACTTCATATTCATACACTACTATCCTCTTCTATATACAATAAGTAAACACATTCCTTCCTTTATACCACACTCAAATAATTACAAATGAGTTTCCATACAATTACAAAATAAAAATTTTCACACGCTACATCAAAATTACACAAAACTGTCGGCTTCCAAATATAATAAATCTTCATTCATGTGACCTTGAAGTTTGTGCTATCATCCACATCACTATCAATGTGTCTTCAACTTCCCTTTAACTGTGCAAAACTAGATTTCATCCTGATTAGGAGATATCATCCGATTTCTACAAAATACTGCCTAAATACTGCTTCCACCAAAATGCTCATAACTTCCATGAATAAAAGAATTACTATCTATGCTCTTAAGCATAGACATATAACATATCAAAGAGTATATCCTCAACATCACATACCTCCAACTACAATAACCCATGTGCGCTAATTCAAACTCTATCTGCTTCTTTGCAAGTCTCCAGGAGATCACTGTGTTGACATCAATGACAACCATAGTCATGAACGCAATAAGAACTACTATAGAATGGTTGTGAAACATTTAGCATTCATTCCTAACAATCTCCCCCATTAGCATTGATGGCAACATAAATGAAAAAATAGCCAATGTTCCAAAAATCCAATATTGCAACACAGATGCTTCAAATCTTGCTTCATTTTCCTATTCAGATAGTACAAATAGATTTTTTTCATGTGCACTTCTCCCCCATTGACATCAATGACAAAATTTCATCACTATGTCAACAACAACTACAATTTTAAAAGACACTATTCAGAAAATACATTCACTAGAGTCCTCATGACTCAGCTCAAATACACATACTCCCCCATAGAGGAAGTACCAATGTCTAGTCAAGAAGAAAGATAAGGCTCATATACCACTAGACAAATGCAACCAACTACATCACTTCTCAAAAGTAGGCTAGGGCATAATTGTAAACATACCTCTCAAATAGTCAAATGTATCCTTAGGCAAAGGCTTTGTAAATATATCTGCTATCTTCTCCTTTGTACTTATGTACTCAAGTCTAACTTCTTTCTCAGCAACTTTCTCTCTTACAACATGATACTTGATATCTATATGCTTTGTCTTAGAGTGTAATATAGGATTCCTAGATACTAACTATGCTAGTGTTTTCATAATGTATGACAACAGGTTCAACAAACTTTATTCCAACATCCTTTAGCATTTGCTTCATCCAAATTATCTAGTTAGAATTGTTTTCTACTGCTACATATTCTCCTTCTATTGTGCTCTAAGAGATACAATTCTACTTCTTACTTAGCCAAGAAACCAATCTTCCTCCAAGGAAAAATGCTCCACCACTGGTGCTTTTCTTATCATCGACACTACCTCCCCAATTAGCATATGTATATGCACATAGGGTAAAATCATCATATTTTTAATACCATAATCCATAGTCCATTGTGCCTCTTAAATTTCTCAGTATCCTCTTTACTGCTGCATAATGTGATTCTCTAGGTTCAGCTTGAAATCTTGCTACAATTCCAACTGAATGTGCTATATCAGGTCTTGTATGTGTCAAATACTACAGTCCTCCAATCATGGATATGTAATTCTTATGTTCTACGGCAAGAGTCTCATCTATGCTAGATAACTCATGTCTAGTTACCATAGGTGTTCCAACTAGTTTACAATTCTCCATTCCAAATATTTTCAACAAGTCATTCAGGTACTTTGTCTAACTTACAAAGATACCATCATTGCTCTATGTTATTTGTAATCCTAAAAAGTATTTCATTTCACCAATCATACTCATTTCAAATTTAGTCTTCATTTCATCAGCAAATTTGTCACTAGATTCATCTTCTCCTCCAAAAATAATATCATCAAAAAAAATAACTATAACCAACAAACCATTTTCAATTCTTTTGTGTACATATTGCTATCAGTTGTTCCTTTTGTAAATCCCAACTTTAACAAATACTTGTCCAATCTTGCATACCAAGTTCTAGGTGCTTTTTTAAGTCCATATAAAGCTTTCTTTAGTTTACATACCATGTCTCCTTCTTTATTCAAAGGAAAATATTTAGGCTGCTCAATGTAGACTTCTTCTTCTAATTCTCCATTTAGAAATGTTGACTTCACATCCATCTAGTATACTTTAAATTTCTTGTAAGCTGCATAGGCCAAAAAAAAATTTACTGCTTCAATTCTTGCAACAGGTGCAAAGGTTTTTTCATAGTCAATTCCTTCTTGCTATTAGTATCCCTTACATACCAATCGTGCTTTGTTTCTTACTACTTCTCTTTGTTTAGTCATCTTGTTTCTGAATACCCATTTAGTTCCAATAACATTCTTGTCTTTAGGTCTAGGGACCAATTCCCATGTCTTATTCTTTTCAATCTAATCTAATTCTTCTTTCATAGCATTAGTCCAACTTTCATCTTAACAAGCTCCACTAGTAGTTTTAGTTTCAATTTGAGAAATCAAATATAACTTTTCTTGTACCTTATTCTAAGTTAGAACTCCTCTTTTGAAGCTTCCAATAATTTATCCAATAGGATGATTCTTTAACAAACTGTTGCTAGGTGTCATTGTCTCAGATCTCACTTCAGGTGTAGGCTCTTCAATGACTTCACTATGGCTTTCATTCAAAAAATCACTATCAATTCCATAAAATAATTCAGTAGATCTAGTGGTAGTTTAGGATGAGCTTCTTCATCTAATTCATAATCAAGCATTCTTTCCTGAATTTTGAACTTTTCATCAACTTTAACATTTGTGCTTTCAACAATACTCTTAGTTCTTTTATTGTAACATCTATAGGCTTTTCTTTTCAAAGAATATCCAAGAAATATACCTTCATCACTTCTAGGATCAAACTTTCCAATATCATCATCTCTCTTTATATAACATTTTCTTCCAAAAATTTTAAAATACTTAATTGAGGGTGCATGTCCAAACCATAATTCATAAGGTGTCTTGTCTATGTCTGCTCTGATTTGTACTCTGTTCATTGTATAGATTGTTGTGTTCATTGCTTCTCTCTGGAATATCTTTGCCAAACCATTCTCAAATAACATAGCTCTTGGTGCTTTAGTCACTAATCTATTCCTTCTTTCTACAATACCATTTTGTTTACGTGTTCTAGGGGCTGAGAACTCTCTCTTAATGTCATTTTCTTCACAAAAGGTGTTAAACTCTCTAGAAGTAAATTCTCCACCTCTATCAAATCTCAAACATTTAATCTTCATTCTAGATTCATTCTCAACTTTATTCTTAACAATCTTAAACTTATCAAATGTTTCAGATTTTTCTTTAAGAAATGAAAACCACATCATTCTTGTAAAACATTAACAAGAATCATAAAATACCTTTCTCCATAGAATCCTCTAGTCTTGGTAGGACTGCTCAAATTTGTATGAACATTTTCCATCTTTTCTACAGATGTAAACTTCTTACTGGGAAAATAACTTCTTTTCTATTTAGCCATCACACATTCTTTGCAAATCATGTTAGTAGGCTTCCTAATTTTAGGAAAATCTCTTACTGCAAGTGTAGTACTTACTTTCACAATTTTGTCAAAGTTTATATGACAAAACCTTCTATGCCATAACCAACTGTCATCAATTTTAGTAATCAAACATGTCATCTCAGTAGGATTCAACTGAAATACATTACCTATAGTTCTAGATCCAGTTCCAATCAGATTTCCATCTTTATCATTTATCACACAAGTTTTCTCAGTAAACCAAACTTGATATCCCTTATCAACTAATTGTCCAACACTCAAAAAATTAGTTTTCAATCCATCCACAAAATAAACATCATCAGTATTAGTCTTTCCATCAAGAGTAATAGATCCTATACCTTTAATCAAACAAGGTGCATTGTTTTCAACTCTAACAACTCCTCCATCATATTCGTTTAAATTTATGAACTTTTTCATGTCTCCAGTCATATGATGTCAAAAACCACTATCTATAATCCAATCAACTTTGTTTTCAACTTGAGAAACTAAGGCTTTTTCGTCCTTGACATCAGTTTCAAAATTTTCATCTTTAATTGCTACAAATCCTATGTCATCATTATTCTCATTATCACTTTCACTTAAGGTTCTCTCTATACTAGCTTCAAGATCTTCATCATTAGCATAATAATATTCCTTAGAGCTTCTAGGTTTGAAATTTTTTATGTCCTTTTTAACTCTCTTAGGACATTTAGATGCAAAATGACCATATTCTTGACAAGTCCAACATTTAAAAAATTTCTTACCATTTGGTTCTCTCTTCACAAGCAAGGCAATACCTTCTTCAATCTTCTTGTCTTCTTCATTTCTAGATCTACTGCTACTAGCATAATCTCTGCTCACACTGATGCTTCTTGAAAAAGTAGGGTGAACACTAAGAGCACTGAATGTTGTCTCCATTCTAGGTAAGTCTCCTGATAACCTTAGTTTCATCCCTGCTGCTTCCAATCTTCCAAGAAGAGTCTCTCTTGTAAAGTTTGTAGTACAAAGTATAACTTGTTCAATCATATGTGTTGTCTACTTAAATACAGGAGTCAACGTCCTCAGAATTTTCCATATCACTTCATTCTTTGTCTTTGTTCCTCAACAAGATTTTATACTTGTAATGATTTCTGACATTCTACCAATATAACTTCTAATAGATTTATCTTCCAACATTCTTATATCTTCAAATGCGCATATCCAATTATATAATCTAACTCTTTTTGCATGTTCATCACCTTCAAAAGTAGAGTGTAAAGCATTCCAAATTTCATGAGATTTTTTCAAATATTTTACTTGACTATACTCATTCTTCGGAAGTGCTATCAAAAGTTCTTCTCTTGCAAGTATGTTACACATGAATAGATCTCTCT